>SRLM01000313.1:882472-1014750 GCA_015708895.1 Populus ilicifolia
AAAAAAAAAAAAAAAAACTTCATTAAACAAAGCTGCATGCAAGTTATGCCAACAAGATGTTAAGAAAATAAAAGGAAATACTTGTGTTAACAAAGACACTTACCTTCGCTAGCAAATGATTGTTTATTGATATGGGAAATAATTCCCATTGAAAAGGATTGTTTACATCAGAAATGCAATTACAAAACACCTCCCCAGTTGCAAATTTCTTCTCTTTAAATTTTATTGTTCTTCCTTTTCCATGTTAAAAAAGAAAAAAGAAAACAAGATAGGAACTTCTAATATCCAATACCCTTGTTAAAAAAGAAGGTCTCTTCTCTATGTCCTCTTAAATATCAGGGGAAAAAATTTGCTAGCGGTCGTATTACAATCAACAACTGATTACTCAACCTTTTAGTTGCATCAACCATGCTTTGACAATGTTGTCACCCCATCTTCTTTCATGTTATGAATCTAGATATTTATTGTTAATGCTATCCAATAGATCATAGCGAAAAATTGTATCGGTAGACATCAGGGAGCACACCGAGACCTGTATAGCAGTCATCGACATGAGAATCATCCACCGCCTTCATTTTACCATTTGGTGAAGAAGGTTGCATAGCTGAAGATGCTGGTTGGGAATAGGTACTTGAGTTGTTGGAAGGATTGTTGGTTAGTTGTTCGTTGTCCGTGTAAGCAGAGTCCGGAGGCACAGCCACGAGGCTGTTAGCTTCTTTTTGCTCCTTTTGATCGAGTTGTTCTATAAGTAGTGCTAAAGATGATTGTTCTTCATCCCTAGCTTGGCACATATGCGGGGTGTATAGACAGTTACAGTTGTGGTTAATAGGCTGTGATGCTGGAGATGGCTCCGATGCTGATCTTCCCACTCTTGAGATAGAGAAATACTGCTTCCTCGCATGAAAAAGACATCAACAAGTTATTCATGATTTTGCAATAATATTTGTTAAACTAATCAGGCAAAGACATAACACTTCACTTTATCAAACTCAGCCTAGAGAGGACTAGGGGAAGATGCGTCTTGACTGCCCCTTCTAGGTTACCCATGGCTCCTATGCATGCACGGGCTGTTAGGCTCTACTAGTACATGTAGTAGGCTATGGACGGCCAAATGGACCAGTCCTCGACAGGTACGCTCAATCTAAATTCGACTGAAATTTTTGCACTCAAAATTTGTGTTCCAGATAATTTTATCTTTGATTGTATGATGCACTACTAGTGTGTTTTTCTTTTTTTTTTTACTCAATTTCATGCCCTATGTGTTCAGCCAAGGTATCACCGTACTAGTAGGACCCTCTCCTCAGCCCCACAGAGATAGCACTCGTGCCAATCAAGTGAGTTTCCAAGTTGTAACTGGTAAGGCAGTTTAATGACCAAACGCATCATCTGCTAAAATTGTCGTTTTTAGCGCAATTTGTCTGTCTTCATCCTTTCATATCCTTCCAAAGGATGTGTCAGCATCATAGAAAACGTCAAGGGAAGCATTGTCACATAGCAAAACAAACTCGTGCCTTTTACAAAATTCAAATCCCACTTTTAATTATTTTTGGCCATAATCTAAATTACCAAAATCATTGCGGCAAGTAACAATGAAGAGAAACTCACGAGATTCTTGCTCTCATCCTCGTAAAGAGTAAGGAAATCTCCAGTCTCCAGCCCATTTCGCTTTACGAATTCTCCTGTGGAATGCAAACGAGATACGTGTATTAGAGATTTAGAATGAAATAGATCCGAAATAAAGAGATTTAGCTGTGAGTTTACCAGTATTTTCAAGAATATACATCCTACTTTTGTTGTTAGACCAAAACCTAAGCCACCAACACAGAAAAAACCTGTCTTTAATAGGCAACAGAACATCTCGGAGTAGTAGTTTAAAGGAAAAAAGAAGAAGAAAAACGTAGCATCCAAAGGCTCACTTGAACTTTAAGGCCCACTCTTGGTTAGAGTATACATCTCTGAGAAAAAGTAGGATTCCTTCTTTATCATTTAGGACAGGAAGATTTTCCTCTACTTCTCTCTGGATTGACATGCAAGAAAAAAACTTGAATATTAGATGTTACCATCTCTGTAAGAAACACAGGAACATGGAAAAGGAAAAGAATCTTTAGCATTTTTCGTTTTTGCACAAACCGAGAAGTCAGGAAGAGATTAGTTATTGACAGTCTAAATCACATTGATGTTGCACTGTTCAATAAGAGCAAGTCAAACATGGGTATTGGTCGGCTATTTTGCCTCGTTTTCAGTCTTTTTAGAAGAAAGGATATGATGAGAGAAAGGAACAGAACTCGAAACAAGCAAAAAATCTGCATACGATCACAGGACACTAAAAATAGCCTCATTTATCAAGGAAATCATACCTTTGGAAGGACAATTCTGCCAAGAGATCCAACATCGCTATTCTTCAAGTCCTTCCTAAGCACCGCTCTGAGTCTCTGCACCCAAACAAGAAAAATTCTTAAACGACATAGAAAAAGATCCAAACTTCAAAAGATAACAGATAAAACAAAAAGCATGGGTGACCAAAATTCATGATTTGACAAGAACCTACCTTGTTATCAGGTGTTAGGAACTCGTAAAGATCTTCGCTGGTATTGCTTCTGCTTCTTTGGCCACTAGTACTAGCACCATGCAAAGCCAATCTCCTTGCATCCATTATTTGAGTTGAAGAAGTTTTACTTTGTCGTGCAAGTTTTCTCTTACACCTTGCCAACTTGGTCTTGTATGCATCAAGAGCTCTCCTTTCTTGCTCTAATTGTAACGCGTTAGGCTGCAAAATGCATGATCTTTGCATTTCAAAAGCATTTTGGCCAGCCATGGCAAGAAGGAAAGGATCTGCAGATGGTGTATGATGGCTAGGCTTCTCTAGAGAATGCATGTATGGATTTTGCCAACTTTCACAAGGTGTTGGCATAAAGTACTGTGGCGGAACGCAGCTTGACTGAGTTATGGAATTTGAAGGTGTTGAATGGTAGCTCAATGGTCCATACATAGAAGAGAACTGGGAATTCTGAGGACAACCCATTATGGCGTTGCTAGCATTGGTGGTATTGGTGGTGTTGCCTGTGCTGGTGAATAAAGTTGACAAATGGTTCTCCATATAAAAAATGGACACAAAGAAAGTTGTGAATGATGAGTCTTTGGGGCTGTGTTACCGATCAGTGAGAATCCTGTGTGTGTGTGTGTGTGTGTTTAAGTAGGTGTTTTGATTTCCAGTGAGCATACAATCCAGTAAGAAAGGGTCATGGGCGGTGCGAGGTGCTGCCTGTTGAAACAACCCAGGTGTTAAAAGGCAAGATAAACTCGTCAAGAAATGCAGTGGGTTGAGTTGTAAGAAAGAGATTAAAGGCCATGAAGAAAGAAAAGAAGGGGGAGAAAACTGGAGTTAACAATATGGAGAGTGCCCATAGCGTGAAGAGAGTGACAAGTGGCCGGAGGGTGGTGGTTTTGGGATACCCGACTGACCAGTGAGGGACCTCAGAGAGAGAGGCATAGGGTTTGAAACTTGGCGCCAGCTTTGATTTAAATGTGGCAGCCCTTGGGCCAACCTTGCACAGAAAACCATTCTACAATGGCGAAACAATGCATTGATGACCAAATGCCAACAGTCATCTCACTCCAACTCTATATACCATCTTTGCCAGTCTCTGTCTCTCTTCAGCTCACACTAAGGTCAGCGTACCTAGCGTTGGTAAGAGTGTTGAGTAGTAGGAAAAGGTAAAGCGCAAAGCCTCTGGATTGTGCTAGCTCCATGATTGTCTATCTCATGCACAGGGATTCTAGTTACTTGAATTATTAGAAAGAAACTCACTGGAAATACTAGCTACTTATTTTAAATGAAAGGTTTGGGGTTTATGGTGAAATTCAACTTGCAGCACCTTGCACAGCCCGTAACCCTTTCTTACCAGCTTGTATGCTCACTTGAAATCAAAACACCTCCTTAAACACACACATCACTCACACAAGATTCTCTCTGATCGCTAACACAGCCCCAAAGACTCATCATTCAATACTCTGTGTCCATTTTGATATGGAGAACCTTTTTTCAACTGGCCCTTCCAGTCAGTGTCCCTTTTTCGGCAGCACCAACGCTGAATCTTCTGCTCATATTGCATTTTCATTCTGTTGGTTTTGTTTTATTAACTAGAAAATTTGCTACTACGTACCACTCTTGTCAGTTTTAGTAAATATTATACTTAAATTTTATAAACTAATAAGGGGTTATGTAATGTTAGGAATGTGAGTAAAAGAGGGTAATAATGTTTGGAATGTGAGTAAAATTGAGGGGCTAAAACTGAAGTTGCAATTTGTTTGTCATGGTTTTCAGCCACTCCCTGGTAACTCCATTTTGATGCCTTATTTGGCTTGGTAGACATCAGTTTGGTCATGACCTGAGGACCAAAGCCATCATCAAGTCCATCCTGCATCAAGTGAAAGTGTATTTATGAGCTTAGATTTGGAAAAGCAGAAAACATACAGTCAATACAAGGATTGAGTGACTAAGGTGAACATCACACTCCCTAAAACGGCGACTGGTCTATGACACTTAAAAGATTAAAAGAAAGTTTGATCAGTCACACTGAAACTGCAAATCACTCAATCAAGACTCACTCGATCACAGGAATTATTAGTAAAATTCTTTTAAGCAAATTCTGAAGTCCTCTAAAATGCCAGGCAAGGCATCTCGAAGCAGCAATCATTATTATATTCAGACTAAGAGAAAGAAAGCAGCAAGATATAGTACACACGCATGCACAGACAAAAAAAACAAAGACGCGCAAGGATCTATTTGATTTGTCTCTTTGGACATCTACAAGACATGTAACATATGGAAATTGTAAAACAGATTGTTCTTTATATCGATCGTCAAATACACCAAAGAGTTGATATGAGGTGCCAATGCAATGGAACAAACACAAATAAACTGGGGCCTACATGCCAATATGAATGTGTTGGGAGTTAAAATGTGGTGATCAGTAAGGGCGTCAAAGTGCAAGATACTGATTATATTTGTCAAAATAAAATTTTCTTGATTAGATCTCTTTAGAGTTCATTGAGCATTAATTTTACTAGATTAAGCCACGTCCTCAGATGGAAAAGAGTCACCTTGGATGAGTTTGTTGTCAGCTCCCTCATGCTTGGTTATATTTGTCAAGTTAGAAATTATATTTGTCAAAATAAAATTTCCTTGATTAGATCTCTTTAGAGTTCATTGAGCATTAACTTTACTAGATTAAGCTACGCCCTTGGATAGAAAAGAGTCACCTTGAATGAGTTTGCTGTCAGCCCCCATCATGCTAGTCAACAGCTGAGATTGTCCACAGCTTAAAGCTGCTTCTAGCTACTGACTGCATTAGATAAAACAGTCCTCTTATCAAGACCAATTGACATAACATCTGAGTTTATGCTATTATGAAAAAGAAATGAGTGCTCCCATGTGTCTTGAAGATCACCTTTCATGTCATTTTCGTGGAACTAAAGTGGATGCAAATGTATTGATTTCTCATGCGCCAACAAAAGATTTAAAATTGAAAGATCTATTACCACATGAAAACCTTAGCCACTTGAGCTCTTGTTTGGGAATTAAATGCATGCATCACTTCAATTCCAACAGATAATTCTACCATTATAAATGGAACATCATTTTAAAGTTTCAACACATTGAAGAGCAGAAGGAACCACCTATTTTAAACAGAAGGTTTGTTTCCTAAGTTTTCTATGCATGCAGGTAGATCAAAGCCTTCCTTTTAATGATAGAGACAGAAAATCTTCAACTTTAAGCCAAAATGATACATGAACACATGTAAAAGATGCGTTTTTTCTTAACTTTCTTTGACAACTGTAAATCACAATCACAATTTTTTGAGCTTCAAGGTTGCTTTAAGGGATGATATTGAAATTAAAATGACTATCATTATTTCCAATCTTGTCAATAGGCAATGGCAATGATATTGAAATGAATTATTTAGACCTCCTATGATCTTCATCCATACTGTTAATTTCCCAACAAGATTTCGTATCAGATTCTTCACCTTGCACAACCACACTTGAATTACATGTTCTAAGAAATAAAAAGAAGACAATTTTGACACGGATGCCTAAGAAGTAATATCGGCACCTGAACTTGCCAGAGAAATTTATTGTCTTGGGTAAAACCAGGAATTTGATCTGGATATTAAAATATTCTAACCATACAAAGCAATCTAACACAAAAAAAAAAAAAAAAAAAAAAAAAATAAAAAAAAAAAAAAAAAAAAAAAACATGAGATTATTAGAAGAATCAAATAATAGACATGAAAATAGAACAACGTTTCTGCATGAAATCTACTTAATAGAGATATAAAGAGCACATTAAACCCAGATGGACATAATGACAGCATCTTGATTTGCATTATAATAAGGATAGAGCAATATAGATGGAATGATATTTGCATGTCAGAAGCATGCAGAACTAGTGCACATGACTTACAGAGCAACTAAGGCAAAACTCTGGAAGCTCTGGTAAGGAAAATTTCCCATGTCAGCAAATGAAAACAACATTCATCACCATTATGAATCCACTGGTTTCTTGAATTGAAAACTACAAGGATTTTGTAAGCAGAAAAGGAAGTTTAGCAATAAAGTTAAGAAACTAAAGATGGATGGATGGACTTGCAGAGAGACTTTCAGCAACCCGTGTTTAAATAGAGTGGAGAGAGAGCCTGCATGCAACTGCAAAAGCGTCGATCCAACACCTGCCTATTTCCGTGTCAGTTGCTGCAACAGTCGAGAAGTTACTGCTAAACATGTCGAATAATGGCCAAAATGTTACGCTCTAAACGACAATTTAAGTGAAAGGCAATGAATTTGGCATTCATGGCCATTTTGTTTGTATTCTATATTCAAAATCACTAAAGCAGTTTAATTATAAAAAATTTTAAAAAAAAATCAGTAAAACAGCTTCAAAAACAAGCAGATTGGCAACATCCAGAAATCAGATATCCTACAAAGCCCATTCACGTAGTTTGTAGTTCGTCCTCATCACTGAGGTTGGATAAACCTTTAGGAAGATAAAGCATGCGAAATAGGGAGACATCAAAGGTCAAAAGGTGATCTAACAAATTTAATTTCGTATAAGAGTTCTGCATATTCTAAGAGTGCAATGGGTCACTAATGAACTTAAGAGTTGAAAGGAGCATTAATGAACTTAACAAATTGTACGAGATCTGGCTATGCTAAGAGGAAGCATTATATGCATAATTGGATGGACAAAAAAGGAATTCATGTATGCAGATCAGCATATCCACCTTCTCAGAGCAAATTTCTCAACGTTGAGTAGCATAGCATTCGGAGGCTGTAATATTATTGATCATTTTTACAGCCAAGTCAAATTCCAATAACATTCAAGCCCAGCATTATTAGAATGTTAATTGAGAATGTATCACCGAACATTGGTTTTCAGTGGTCGATCAACAGAATTTCTAGATTAGATTTAGAAGCTCTTTTCAAAGGTTCCATTAGTTTTCACAACTTTGGCTTTTAAAGTTTCATTTGAATCATTAATAGGCTAGTTGGACTAAAAGGGCCTTGTTTCCCTTTGCAAAAACACAATCTTGGTTACAAGATTCTTATATTATCACATAAACAAACTCAAACAGAAACTTACGATGGCTCAAAACAAACAATCAGTTCGGTTTGGCAAGAAGAAACTTCCACATACCCCATAAACTGATCATGCAATATGAATTAATGCATTCCATTCGAAAAGGGTCTTCATTTCAACACCTTTCTTCATTGTTGTTTGTTTGGATGGCATTTATGATGGTGTCAAGCACCACCATTTAAATTCAAGAAGTTTTTTCTTATGACCACATAACAAATCAGGCAGCCTAGATGCAACGGTTCCTGTTTTAACAACACTCATGCTACAACTGAACTTGTTGCTTCAATCTGCTAGAGGAGAATCTCAACACTACTAAATCATCTCAAAGTATGGATATTCTTTTAAGTTTTGCTCCATTTAAACATTTCATTGTCAGCCATCAGTAGAAATTCTGGAAATTCAATAACAATAAAAAGTGGTTTGTAAAGAAATTTTCCAGGGCATTTAGCAAACTAATTACCAAGGCACTAAAGAGTGATGTAAGAACTGGAAATTAAAAGCAAAACACATGAACTCTTCCCCTCTTTCTACAACAAGTAAGTTCCAACATAATTATGCATATCAAATGCTTGTAAATTTTCCTGAAAGAAGAATAGTTTGGACCAAAACTACAGGTTAAATAAGAGTTTGCCGATGAAGTCCCATGCAATAAGTTTATAGGAAGCAGCTACCTAGACTATCAGTCGCCTCTATACACATTGACATCTTTTCTTAATTTGATCTATGAATGAATTATGTGACTCCACCCACTCGTATATAACCCTTTAAAGTACGTCTAAAAAACTTTAAAAAGACTTCTTGTTTGATCACACGATGATAGACAAAAAGAACACTAAGTCAATGAGGCTGTAGTTCAACTGACACCCATGCTCTGATATCCCCTAGTGGTCTCGGATTTGAACCTTTATCTCCTTTGCACCCAAAGAAAAAAGAAAACAGAGATAAAAGTGAAAGGGACAGCGGAGGAGAAGTTGTGAGTGTGATCGTTACCTGAAAACTGGTGGTAAAAAAAGCAGTTGTGGAGCAAGACATGTATGTGCCTGTCTGTCTCCCTTTGAAAATTGTTGTGATGGGTCGTGGAATTGAGAGCGTTGAAACAGTTGAAATCAAGAATGACTAAATTGGCAAAGCCTCGTTCAGCTGAGTAAATTTCCGTCGAGCAGTAGAAACCGGGTGCCTGACGGCTTCAAGTCTAGGATGCCTTTTTTTTATAATAGTTTTTCATTTAAAAAATATTAAAATATTTTTTTTATTTTAAATATTACAATATAATTTTTTAATTTAAAAAATATTTCTATAATTTTTATTAACATAAATATCCAAGTTATTTTATATATATTTCAATTAACTTTATAAATTTTAAAATTAATAATCATACAAATTTTTATATTTTGATTAATAGTTTTAAAGTGATCTTAGGTGACAATTAAAATTGTTATAGACAGTCAAGAAACTCAAGCATTCAAGAAAATAGTCACATGACTTATAAATTAAATAAGTTATTAAAATCATATAAAATTGAAATTTATTTAAAAAAATTATATTTTTATATTTATTGATGTAGTTTATAATGGATCTAACATACTAAATATGTTTAACAATTTTTTTATTTGGAGAGATCATTATCAAGGGAATAAATGTTATACCTTAAAACATGGGTACATCCTTAAATGAGTATCATTTTTCAGTCAACATATAATATAAAATTAAACTTATAAATACATTTTATTCAAACCATTTTTTTTAATTGATAGTATATTTGAAATCATTGTGTTCTTAATTTTTTTTTTAGAAATAAAAATGCAGGTCTAAGTATTATCTAAGAGAATTTTCATAATTTAAAAAATAATTTTAAATATTAAAAATGATGAAAAAAAGTTGCATAAGATCTTAAATCAAGGGATGGAGAGAAAAAGATTAAGAAAAAACCAAATATTTTTTTTATAAATATGAAACATTTGAATTATTATGTAAATAATATTTAGGATGTGTGAAATTAAAATAAAAAAATAAGTAAAAATAAGTAAACATTGTTTATAAAAAAAAGACATTTAATACAATTATACATTATGTGTTTTAAACTAAAAGAAAAAATATATCAAATTCGTTTTATTTAAAATAATTATTTTTGAAAAAAAATATTTAAGAATTTTCTGTCAAAGAAAGTCGAATATTAATAGAAATGAATAAAATAATTAAGGGGAAAAGACTTATATATATATATATATATAAAAGTAAAGCATGCCTACCTCATGCACTGGCTGGGCACACCTGAACCAAGTTCACCAGGCCTTCNTTTAAACAACAAATTACCAATCATTTCTGGATTTATATAATTCTTATATCTAAATAGTAGCTCATACCTAGGTTTTTCATTCATGTTTTAGCTCTTAAATATCTAAAATATATTTTGAGATTGTGTGGTAAAAAAATTTAAAAAAAAATATTTAAAAACATATTGAAATAATATTATTTTTTATTTTTAATATTAATATATTAAAATAATAAACAATTAAACTTTTTTTAATATAATACAACCGTACTATCCATCAGTATCTTAGAAGGCTGGTGTCTATAATAGAGATTGAAAAGGGTCCAATTTGATGGGATTGTTTTTAATATTTTATTTTTATATCCGAGGATTGAAATTTACTTTGTCGAATTGGAGACCCCCATTGAAGATTTCACCGAAACGAAGTCATTTTGATTTTCATTTTAAACACAGTGAGAAACACCACGCTAATTTTAATTTTTAAACGGGTATAAGCTGAATTATATATATAAGGGGATATATTCAGTAATTATCACCAAAAATATAATTAAATGTCAAACTATTTCAAGATATAAAAGAATTAAAAAACCATCACAGTTTGAGAATATCATAATTTAGAAACGTGAGATCTTATTTGAGATTGTGTGGTTTTAAACCGTGATATTTTTAAAGAGATTATTTTAAAAAAATTAAATATTTAATAAAATAGCTAGAAAATAGTTAAAATACTCAAATAATTTTAGCTATTATAAGGTTTTGGATTGTTTTTTTATTTTAAACTTGAAAAGGTTGGTAAAATTATAGTTTTTGTAAACTGAAATTTTATTTACTTTGTAATTTTAGAGAGTTAAAATATTTACTATTTTATTAAGATTTGAATACAATTTTTTTTATATAAAAACTATACCTAAAATTTTATCTTGCCTAAAAATATACAATTATAATCGACAAATTCTAACTAAACTCAACATATTTCAACTAAACTCAACATATTTCATAATCACAGTAGCTTTATAAATGCAAAAAAAAAATACATGCAAAATAAATATAAAATAATACAATATTCAAATAATAGATAATATACCTCATCAATAGTACTTTAGATCCAACCTCTAACATGGTATAATCAAGATTTATCCTCTCTTTAAAGATTTCAAATCTAGTGCGGCAAAGATTTAATCACCAGGACGCTATAGTGTGAACTTTATTTTCTTCATCAGTATTATAAAAATAAGATGTGATCTCTTAACCCTCTCATAGTAAGAAGCTAGTCTAATATTAATATAAAATTCATATTAAATTAAGATATAAATATATAAAACTGAATGATTAATATATATTAATCATAAAAATATTTTATTACTTATGTGATGTTAAATCCACTTGACATTTTGCTTATAATGCATGTATCTTGGAGGAGGAATTTGCTCGAGATCTAGAGTAATAATTCATCATATTATACTTCTGTAGCAAATCATGTGCTCTTCGTCAGTAATCATAGGATACATCTCTATAAATATTTTATTTCTTTATGCATTTCACTGTGATACATAAGCACTTTGCCGATGTAACTAGTCGTGATTATTATTTTTATCCCTACAAGTAATGACATGCAAAGCATCACTCGTATTGGTATCAACTGAAATGCATTGTTTGTAACTGAACTATCGTATTATCCTATTCAGACAATGTAACTCAATCATTTTAAAACATATTAGTGAGACAGTTGTTGCTTGTAATCCATCTAGTTGGTGCAGATAATATTCGGTACAATTAATTATTTTATTTAAGTAGTTCGAGAAATACCTAGAGAACATGTTGTTTATCGAGCTCACTCTAATAAAATGCTAAAACTTATGCTCGATTATTTTCAAAAACTCATCTAGCACACCAAATAGCATTTAAAACATGCAAGTTTAATTGCATTTTTTAAAGTTTCAAGAAGATAATATAAATATATTTAATGGAAAAATAACATCACAATACATGCATCCTAGTAAGAGATGAAGTGTAACCCTCATAGTTTAGATTGACATATCCAACAATCTCGGTATTTAGGGCTTGCCCACATAAAGATGTTCTCATGACTATAATTGTTATTAAATAAAAATATTTTGTTATTTTTGTTGTGTATGAAAACATTCAAATCTAAATAGTTATTTAGATTTTTATTTATTTATACTTGTAAAAATAATAAACATCCTCCGACTTGTTTAGCCTCTGTTATGCATATAAGATATAAATGTTTATACAAGGATGCGAATACAACAATTCCCTAACTATATATAGGGATAACATTAAAAATTTTAAGAAGTATCAGATAAAGTAGAGAAACATATCTCCCTATGAGATCAGTCAATAATATACTAAAAAACATATAAAGTATATATGTTATGGCATACCTGTGAACAAATTAAAATAACATAAAGCTTTTTTTTTTTTTTTGCTCTTTCTCAAATCATTCTATATATATTGGGTTCATACTTCATATTCTTTCATACCATAAATTAGATTTTTGTCTAAAAGATTCGTAACACTTCCTCATTAAATCTTTTTTGGTACATCAATCTTTGAATTTATGATTGAAGTTGATAGCAAAATATATGGCATAATACCAATGATATTTCAAAGGTTAACGCTAAATTTATGCTACTTTATTCTTGATTCATGCATGTTTATATAATATTTCACATATACTAGTTATATCACCACTAAGGTATCTTTATAAGCAAAGCAAAAAATTCATCTCAAAATATCATTATTTTCTTAATCAACAATTATAAAAGCTAACAAAAATATCTTATTATTTGCATAAAAAGCAATTGTAATCAATAACTTCTCATCTTATCATCAATATAAATGTGTCTCATCAATATTGATAAGTGGCCTATAGTATTTAAAACCTTCAATACAAAGTCCAAATGAAAAAAAAAAAAACTCTCTCTAAAAAACTATTATACTATTATTAAGATATATTTTGTGTATCCATTCAACAACTATTCTAGGATTTGAATCTTTTATTGCCAACAATAACATAGGTAATTTCTCAAAAGACTTTTTATGTAAACAAAAAAATATTCAATCACTTTCTGTTTTGCAATTCATGATTTATTATATGATATTTTATACTTGTAATGCAATTTTATTGATGAACTCTTTGATGATAAATTACAAAGTTCCTTGTTAATTCATAGCATAATTTAAATCAATAAGATAATGAAAATCAAGATTAACAAGTTTCATCTAATAATTGTTTTTCTACTTCCCAAAAAGGTAGTCGAAGAAGAGGAAGGAGCTACGCAACAATAATAATAGACTTTTATATTATAAATTTAAAGATAATCAATATTTTCATTTTTAAAAAAAGGAAAGGATACAACAACAATCATTCAACTTCATACAAGCCAAAATCAATGGACAAATCAAAAGTTAATGCTTCACAAGTCACAAGTATAGACATTACAAGAATGTTAAACTAATTTGAATAAGAACGGCGATGAAAAATCTAAATTTATATAAAATAAAGAATAAACATCTTTATTAATGATTTGTCATATGAATGAGAAAAATTAACAAAATTTATGGTACTTAAACACCTTTAAGGCTTAGATTCTAGAACTTATGGCTTAGAAAGATAGAATGAAAAATAAAAAGAAAAATTTGAAATTGAGTGAAAGTTAGTTGATGGAAAAAAAATAACTAAGGAAGGAAGCTAAACACGCAGGCGAGTATAGAGAAGTTGTTTCTAAACTACTAATAATAAGCATAATAGCCTTAAACTATAGAAGAAAGCAATATAAGATCAACATAAATAAGACATTGAGTCGTTTAATTGTGATCGTAAAGATTTCATAAATAAAATGGAATAAAATTGCTTTGAATAATTCATTAGGATCTAGAAGGAACAAACATGTAGATTTCTTGTTAAGCATTAAGATGGAGAAGAAGAACTAAAAAAACAATATTGATTAAAAGTTGTGTAAAGATAAATGGCTATTTAAAGGATAAATAGAAATCTTTTGAGCCATAAAAGAAAAGTGAGCTTTAATATATTACTTCACTTGGAGAAAAGCATAAAAAGAGTTGAAACAAATGATAAGAGAAGGAAGAAATCTTTAAAGGATGCATCACAACTAGTAAATAATTAAAACGTATTTGTAATATCAATATATAATGATCAACGATTATAAAGTGTAAACAACCATATATGGATGAGTGATTATGAGCTAACTATAAGGTAACTACAATCAATCAATCTGATAACTCACTTACTTATTTTGTTTTATTCGCAGATTACAATCTTATTACATTTGATGATGTTATAAAAGAAACAAAGTGAAAAAAGATAAAATTAATATCATTAAAAAAACAACACTTCAAAGTTGAAGAACTCCTTTGAAATAACAAAAAGCCACTAATGTGAAATAGATGTTCAAGACAAGGTTAAAGAAGAGTATATCGTTACTAAACTCGGGTTTAAGAATGTTTAAGGGAAAGATTGTTAGATATTTTTAGAATCTTAATATAAATACAAATCTTATTAAAAAAAAATTAGGTTAAAATTCTTATTGAAATGGTTCGTTAAATCATAATTAGATTATGATAGTTAAAAGGTTATAATTTTCCATTAAATATAAAAGCCAATATATTCAATGTTTTGAAGGGTGTATTAATAGTGTGAATTAATCAATAAACACTCAAAATGTTTAAATAATTGTGTCTTTAGTTCCCAACAGAGCTTTCAATAATTGCATACCAGGATTCTATTTGATATTTATAGACCAGCAATCCAACAAAGACTCCAAGCCAGCGATTTATCTAGTGGATTTTCCAATTTACTTTGTATTTGATAACGATGAAATACATATCTGCGATCATTTTAATTTAAAAAAAAAACCTCTCAAGGGAACATGTGTTGCCTGGTAAACCATCCATGATCTACCGACGAGGTGAAATAACATATCCTACACGTAACCATCTAGGTGGTGGCCAAGTGGTAAGGACTTGGGATCAAGGGGTTTGCTCCCTCTGTGGTCTCAGGTTCGAATCCCTGGTTGCTCATATGATGGCCACTGGAGGCTTACATGGTCGTTAACTTCAGGGTCCGTGGGATTAGTCGTGGTGCGTGAAAGCTGGCCCGGACACCCACGTTAATTTAAAAAAAAAAAACATATCCTACACGTGGCATGAACTACCCCCATCGTGTCCTTCAAACGAACTCAGCCACCTTCTCTTCTTGGCACCATATAACCTGCACTGAGGCAACCAAAAGGATCATCACAAGCCAAAAAAACACACAAAACAACAGTGGCAGCCATTAGCATTACCAGAAACACTATGCTCAATCTCGCAAGAGCCTTCTTCCCCCAGCCCCCTTCTTTCTTTCCCAATTCCTCGTCTAAAGTCTCACGGGTCTGCTTCACAACCTCTGCCTCCAAACATAATGAGGTAAAAAATTCTTTCAGTAAATTAATTAAACAAAATTTATATGGGCATCTATCGAATCTTTAGAGCTTAATGTTTCTTGTTGAAATTTTAATTGTCTTTCAGGGACGGCATGCAGCGGAAGATGATAGAGACCGAGCGGCAGATTACGCTAAGCAAGCGAAAGAAACTGCAAGTGAAACCTTTGACAAAACCAAAGAACGAGCGGAGAAGGCGAAAGAAAGCTCCAAGGAAATGAAAGAGAAAGCAGAAGGGAGTGCAGAGGAGATGAAAGAGAAGGCGAAAGGGCATGCACATGAGACAAAGGAAAGTGCCAGAGACATGGCACAGTCTGCTGCTGAAAAGTTTAAAGAAGGCAATTACAAGGCAGCGGCGACAGCGGAGAGAACGAAAGAAAAAGTGCAAGATTTTGCATATGAAGCGAAGGAGAAGGCTAAAGAAGGGACGGAGAGAGCTGTGGGTACTGCGGAAGCGGCAGGGGATATGGCAAACGAGGGGGCGATTAAGGTGGTTGAGACGGTGAAGATTGTGGGAGAGAAGGCGAAAGAGATGGTGGAAGGAGCATGGGGTGCAGCGAAGGAAACTACACAGAAGATAAAAGAGACTGGTGGGCAAAGATGATGATGATGATGATGATAACAAGAGGGAGAAGAGTTTGGAGTACAGGAGGCTGTTAGGTTGGTTGTCATTTCATGTGCAACAAATGGATGACACCAACCATTGACTATTAGTATCCACCATTGTTGAATGAGCTAGAGTTGGTGGCCACCATTGTTGAATGAGCTAGAGTTGGTAGCCACCAATGTTGACAACAAACCAAGAATAGCCTCCATAAATGCCTATAAATAGAGGCATATGTTAGAGAGCAAAATGAGAGAAAGGAAGAAGAGTCAAAGATGTGAGAAATGTAGAAGAGAGTGTGCTGCCAATGGCAGCAAGCAGTAGCTGTCATTACAGCACTGCAAAGAGAGAAATAGAATGAGGTTGAGAGTCGCCAAAGAGGGGATGATTCCTCCTCCTCTATTGTTGTAAATATGTTCTCTCCCTACATATTGAAATGGCTTCTCCCGTGGATATAGGCTATTTGTCGAACCACGTAAAATATTATGTCAGTGTGCTTGGTCTCCTATGAGCAAATATCAGTACATCACCGGTCGGATTTCCCAACAATTGGTATCAGAGCTTTCGGTTTAAAGTGGTGTTTGATTTTGCTCAAAAATAAAAGTTGTTAAAATTATGTTTTGACCATACCATTGTGTAGAGGAGGAAGAGACGAAGTCATTGGTGAAAACCACGTCAAAATCGGACGTCGGAAACCGTCGCACACGCCAGTGGGATGACTATCCACGTCAGCAGTTCTGTACAACCACCAGACACGTCATCAACCATGTCAGCAGTTCTGCACAGTCATCAGACACCTCACCTGACATATCAGCACTCTGACCGGTCAAACTGTCATATCATCGGACACGTCAGCACTGTCATATCAGCACCAGTCAGCAGCCACATCATCATGTGTGGTCCCACTGCCACGTCACCAGCCGCGAGCCGAGAGTAAGCCGAGCCGAGTTGGAGCCGAGCCGCGAGCCGAGGGATATGATTCTGTGTGGCGGAGTCTACATGCAACCGGATCTGAGATTGAATCTGGACCACTGATCAGGCGAACATTGTTTTGATGAGATCTCAGCCGTCTGAAGTGCGATTTGGACGATTTCAGACTTGTTTCCAGCTAATTTGATCGTTCTGGATGCAATGGTACGGTCCGATCATTGAGATTGACATAAAAAATGGCAGTGATGAATGATTAAAGAGAGATTGCCCGATTAGGAGGCATCTGATGGTCATCATGGTGGTCGATAGAGCTGAAGAAAAAGAAATCACACATGTTTGCCCAATTACACGTGTTGAACTATTATATGGGAATTTTAATTGCCTTGAGGGAAGGTAAAATTGGGACACTCTAGACACCCGATCATTTGAACAATTTGAGGTGGAGAGTGAAATTTGATGAAGACCAATCTTGACGAATCTAAGCACTGGTAGTCTCGCCAGATGTTGAGAAATCAGGTATAAAACCAGGATATCCCAGATCACTTGTAAAGAAAAGCCGCGACAAAGCTAGCAAATGGTTGTATATATGAAAAGACAGTACGATGGATAGATATGGCCTAAGAAGTTCTGTCTAGGAGATTGGGTTTTAAGCGAGACCGGTGTGACCCCTCCAATCTTTCCTGGGAACTTGCTTAGTGGAAGGATCATCTATACGGTACTATTTTCGTATATGTAATAGTTTGTTATGAAACTATTGAAGACTAGCAGGATGACGGCACAAAGAAACGAATAGGTTCCGTATGATCAAGGATCTGATGGAGTGGTGATTTCTCCAAGAAAGTTAGATTCGGTGATTGTAATTTCTCGAGGGGAGAATTGATGAAGACCCTAACAATGAAAGAGAAATACAGCAAAAGGGATGAAGATTGGCACCCTATTTTGACTTGGATAGATGTTGTGACAGGATGAGCTGCTGTCAAATGTAAGCAAGGAATAGGGAGAAATCTAGAGAACAGAAAATGCACAAGGACACACGGAGATTGTGTAGGAGTACCCGAAGGATCCAACGAGGTACTATAATGAGACAACAGGTGCAAGGAGAAGAAAAGTTCCTAGATGAAGCTTAGAGCAGAGACTGTATGAAAAAGTTGTACAACAAGAAGTCTCTTGTGCTCTTGATAAAGGCAACAAGCAAGGATCTTTCAATGCATGCAAGGATGGAAAGATAAGCTGTTGTAGATGCACCTAATTGAGGGGTGCAAACACCTATGATAAAAGGCGACCGCTTATGATGAAAGGCGAAGACACCAAAGGGAGTTGGTGTGGTTGGAGTTGTTAAGCAGAAAAGGCGTAGAAGCTCCAAACATAGAAATTGAGGTGGAGGATTGCGAGGAGTATACCGCAACTTTATCTTTCTATGTAATTAGTGGTAGTGATCTCTCCTATAGTCCACATGGTGGTAGAGAATTTATGGAGCCACTTTGAAGCATTTCAGTTGAAGAAGGATGCGACCGTCTATAAAAGGCGAAGACACCTTAAAGAGAAGGTGTGAGGGCTATGAGATAAGCCTATGATTAGACCGCTGCATGACGACGAGCGGAGACACCTCAGGAGAAGGTGTGAGGGTCGTGGAAGGAGCCCAGTTCAGAACGCCCCAGAGCCAATGTGATGGCTAGGTATAAGTGGACAGATGGATAGCCAATGAAAGGGCTATGATGAGTATGGAGACAAATGCAAGATTGACTTTCATGGATATTGCCCCCATGCTAAAGATCAATGAGCTAGAAGACATTTGCCTTGGACAATAAGTGGATGACTTGTGGAGCATTAAGACGCGGCTGCTATGAAGGAGCAGAGGGTATACGCAGGTTCTGGGAACAAGTTGACTCTTGTCAACATGGTGAGCTCGGTAATGGCATTGTAATACTCAGAGTATGAAGACAGATATGGATCAACCTTTTATGGGCTGCCCCCATGGTTAAAAGTGGAAAGCTCTTGAGACTAAGAGTGGGAGACTCATGGAAAAGTAAAGCGTGGTTCCTAGGGTGGAATAGAGGGCAGACGCAACTCCTGAATGAGTAAACTCTTGGAAGAGTGGTGAGCTTGTGATCATATTGAGATACTCAAATACTGACTGTCGCACTTGAAATATCCGTTTGAGGGGGTGTTATAAGCCTTGATGTGAGGCTTGATGAATCATTCCAGACCGAGCATGGTTGATACGCTCGAAGGGGAATGTTGTTTCAGAGACAAGCGTTAACATTATTCAGATGTGATGTGGCAGACCATCTAGTTATAGTGATCCTTTTGTGTGAGAAAAGGTGTGCTTTGGTTACTCTAATGATTGAAAGGTTTGGCAAGTACCTGTAAACTTGGCCAAAGATGCTCTCAAAATAGAAAGCTTGGAAGAGCTGCAAGGTACAAGGTTGTGTTGAAGAAGAAAGAAGACAGTTGCCCCACATGAATGGCAAAGGGGGTGATTGTTAGGTTGGTTGCCATTTCATGTGCAACAAATGGATGACACCAACCATTGACTATTAGTATCCACCATTGTTGAATGAGCTAGAGTTGGTGGCCACCATTGTTGAATGAGCTAGAGTTGGTAGCCACCAATGTTGACAACAAACCAAGAATAGCCTCCATAAATGCCTATAAATAGAGGCATATGTTAGAGAGTAAAATGAGAGAAAGGAAGAAGAGTCAAAGATGTGAGAAATGTAGAAGAGAGTGTGCTGCCAATGGCAGCAAGCAGTAGCTGTCATTGCAGTACTGCAAAGAGAGAAATAGAGTGAGGTTGAGAGTCGCCAAAGAAGGGATGATTCCTCCTCCTCTATTGTTGTAAATATGTTCTCTCCCTACATAATAAAATGACTTCTCCCGTGGATGTAGGCAATTTGCCGAACCACGTAAAATATTGTGTCAGTGTGCTTGGCCTTCTATGAGCAAATATCAGTACATCACCGGTCGGATTCCCAACAGAGACGTGCTGCTTCCGGAGAGTGATGATGATGTGAAGAAGAAGAAACATTGAGAGAGGGAGGTGGGTTGGAACATCTTGTTGCGTGCCTTTGACAGTCGTAAAAAATAAGTTCGTTTAATTACCAAATGGAAATGGAGTTTTATGTTGTCCGTAATATAGTTAATTTTTTCTATCTGCTATGAATTTCAGATTGTAGCAGTGATAGAAAATTTATATATATATATATATAAAATAAGTTTTGTACCACTGCAAAAAGAAAAGGAAAATGCAATTTGGTGGGTACAAATTTCCGAGAATTAATGGAATCCCGTCGAACCTAATAATTAATGCTAAGTGTTATCGAGAGGATTAATTTCCTTAATCCTAGCTTCTAGCTCCTAATTACTGCTTATTAGCTGGGCTATGTCTGTCATGCTATGGCTGAAGGTCTTTCAACTAACCGAAGGGACAGCCGATGCCGTTCTCTATAATTTGGATCATCATGGTTGGGTCTGTGTTGGTGCAAGTATCTCTACACATGAGAGGATTGATCACTTAAATATTGAAGTTATCTTAATCTCCATCAATGGAGTTTACACACCCCAATGTTGCCTTTGGCTATTTTCTTCTTTTCATCATCAATGGTGGTGGTCTTTTGCAAGCTACTAGGCTCTGTTACGAGGTAGGCTGCCAGTTATGGCTTATGGCTTACCAATAAGGTAAGCTAAATAAGAGCGAGGGAGATCCTCGTCAAGCTATTGAAAAGAAAAGGAAAAGGAAAAAACATTATTAGGGCTAACTCTTTCACGGGAGACCATTACGGATTGAAATAATATAAAATCAATAAACTGGCTAGGCAATGCAATTTTTTTTTCTTTCATTAATTATTATTAGATTGACAAGAACTATTCTTAAAATATATTTATTAAACTGACATTTAAGGGTTTTTGTTTTGTTTTTTTAAACACAATAAATGAGTAAGTTATCATTTTCATTCAGATTTTTGGTTATATTGAAATTAACTAAGGAATAATTTGATATTTTAATAAATATTATTTAAAAATCCAAACTAACTTGCATGTACAAGGAGTTGTGTCCCCTCAATGCTCAATCAACAAGGCCTTAGTCATAAGTTTGCAAATCTGAGCTCTTTGAACAAACATTGCATGCAAAACTGGAGCTGCCTGTCACGTTCAAAACCATGGGGATCTTAACATGTTCTTCCCAATTGCGTGATAAAATCAACCCTTTTTTTAAAATAAAAAAATTAAACTAATAAGACATTTTGAGATAAAATTTGACACCCTATGAAATTATTAGTTCGAGCACCGTTTTGGCAGGCAAATATCCATCGAAGTCAGGTAAATTACCGCGACTAAACGAGCAGTTTTGCCCAGGAAGTTTTGATGGAGCAAGTAAACGGCACTATCAGATAATACAGAAATAATGAATAATAGAAAAAAAAAAAAAAAAAAAAAAATAAAAAAAAAAAAAAAAAAAAAAAAAAAAAAAAAAAAAAAAAACAATTCCACTGGAGCCACGACAAGCTTAACGTAGGATTCTACAAAAAGTCAAAAGTCAACTATACAAAAGGAGCACATTTCTTTTTCCCTCGTGGTTGACACGATTAATTGGATGACCCAGTTTAGATGGTCATAACCTGCGGCCTTAGGGCTTTTATTTTCTCCAACAGCGTATAAATGGACTCATTTATGAAAAGGCTAGCAGTAGTGAAGCCCCCCATCTTTGCCGGCCTACACAAGAAAAAGATCCCCTCTTCGCTTCGCCTTTATAAGCCCACGCGTTATTTGTTTTTATATTTTAAAAATATTTTTGAAATTTTAAATTTAGTTTACTTTAAATTAATATTTTTAATTATTTTATATCATTTTAATATACTATATAAAAATAATTTTAAAAAAACATATTAATTGCAAATTTCGACAACTCAACAATGAAGCATGATTATTAAACCTCGATCGACCCCACGGATTAATCCGGAAGTTGGATTGATCCAGATTTATCAAAAAAATTAGTTGGTGCAGTAACTTAATAGGTTAACTCGTGACCTTGACGATCAAGATGAGACTTGAATTTTTTTTAAATTTAGAATTTAAAATTTTTTGATATAGATACCCAATATTTCTAAGAAAAAAGATATATTTTTTAATGTAAAATAAAAAAAATTAATTTAAATATTTTAACTTAAAAACCAATACCTATTACAGGAAATTATCAGTAAAAACTATATGTAAAGTAATTAAAAAATGAGATGGGATAGTGGTGTTTTTACATAAAAAGATGTTTTAGCAAGGATGTATAAAAAGTTACAACATAAGAAGTATAACTATTATAGCATAATAAATAAGAAGATTTGTAATTCTTATGTTATTGACCTACTAGAAAATATAAGTATTTTTAAAGTCTCAATTTTTTTTTATATTTATCTTTATTATAATGATGAGTCGATATATATATATAGAATTAGATGTTGATGTAAGGTCAAGTATTTTGTGAATAAAAGAGATTGACAGAAAACTTCATGGAGATGCTTAAATACTTTTATGAACCGTATAAACAGGGTAAAGCTCTATAAAAAGTTTGGGATTGCTAAACAACGAGTTTAACAAAAATAACAATAAATTTATAATTTAGAGGTTTAAATTTAATTACAAGGCTAAATAAACTCAATTTTATAAGAGGTTGGCTAGCTATAAACAGCCAAGATTAAAAAAGCTATCGGCCTTTATTTATTTATTTTTTATGAATTCTCAACTATTTCAATATTATTTTTCATGTTTAATTTTATATTTTTATATATAGAATATATCACTTTTGTTATTATATAAGCAATTGGCATGTTATTTTTCAAATCAATTTTATGAATGATAGAGTTTCAGAATAGATTAAAGATACTGCCTCTATATTTCATTACTATAACCAAGGGTTTGAGAAACCCGTGATTTTTTATCTTTCACTTTACATTATATTATTAAAAATAATACAAGATCATGGCTCGGTGTTTAACATGTTATGGCATAATTAAGTCAAATTTTTGCGTTGGTTTATCTATCCCTTCCTCTCAATATTAACATTTAAATAATAATAATAATAATTAATAAAAACAGCAGCAGCAGCAACAACAAATCAGCATGCAATAACAATGATTTTTTAGAATTGAACAAGAACGGGTGCGGACCAAGTGGCACAGTTAAAAATATGACGTCAGAATAGAAAAGAAGAACAAGAAATTTCAATAAACAATAAAGAATAGAAAGATTGTTAGTTGTAAAGTGGAATGAGTGAGATAGCAAGAGATTTGTCAAAAAAAAGTTAAAAAAGGGAGAGGGAGAGGCTTGCTGATCAACTCTGCCACAGCCATCGCCGTAATATTCACGACCAGGCAAAGCTCCCGCGCCCGCCGCCTCTCCTCTTACCGCTGGTCCATCCCCTATCATACACTACAGAAAATCTCCCTACACCTGATATAGCTAGATCTCTCTTTCAACAGAATCCATCCCCTATTATAGGCTTGGCCTGTCTTGGTCATGGATTTAGTGCGTGTGACTTGAGGTTATTATTTTGATAGATTAATGTTTTATGTCTTAGGTTACTGGTCTGATCAAGGCAATAAAACTGGGGGTTTATTTTGATGCCATGTAAAAAGTTCTCTTTTCTCTGGGTTTGTGAGAGATGGGACTAAACCTGAACAGATACAATCTGGTGTTTCTTTCTTGTTGGTCATTACTGGATATACTTACAGAATCCTTTTCTTGAAATCTCTCTATAGTCTCAGTTCCAGATTGAGACTTCTCCTTTGCGGGCTTTGTCTTTTCTCGACACCCGTACACACGTTTCTGTTTCTTACATAAAAAGAAGGTGATCTTTCTATTAACCTTATTTAGAGAAGGAGGGAGGTTACAAATCTTGGAGGATTTGAGGTTTGGTGGGATGTTGAGCTCCTGATTTCGAATCTAGCGTGGCTTGTTCAATATTTATGACTGTGGTTGTTTTTGGATAGCAGATACGCATGCACAAGTAAGTACAATTGCCGTGGTTTTACACTGTGGACGTTAGATTCTCAGAAGCCAAAAGCAGACCCGTTTGGTTTGCTTTACTCACTTCTCTATATCTGAAGAAATTGCCATCCAAGAAATTGTCATCCTTCTCTGCAGTTTAGTCTCAAAACCTGCATGCACCAACAAAGCCAAAATAACCCAATTCATCTCTCAGCAAATATTTATCAGGCGCAAAATCAAGAAGAAACAGAAAAGATTAGGTTTTTAGAGCGATGCAAAGAAAGATGCAGGGAGGGTGTGAGGATGTGAAGCCAAATCAAGAAAGAAGATTGAAATCGACTCAAGGAGATGATAAGCAGCAGCAGCCGCAAAAATGCCCTCGCTGTGAGTCTCTGAATACCAAGTTTTGTTATTACAACAATTACAGTCTATCTCAGCCTCGATACTTTTGCAAGACTTGTAGAAGGTATTGGACTCTTGGTGGTACCATGAGGAATGTTCCTGTAGGAGGTGGTTGCCGAAAAGGAAAGCGCGCAAAAACATCATCTTCTAGTTCTGGCGAGGACTCGCGGTTGCAGCAACAGCTACAGCAACAATCACAACTTTTGCAGCATAACTTGGAAACCCCACAAAATATCCTTGCTACCACTAATTCAGGTAATTCTGGAAGTCCTGCTTCGAGGACCAAAGAATCAGGGAATTTGGTTTCACCTCCTCCTGGGCTATCTTCAATGGGGTCTTATTTTCCTGGTGATGGATTCTTGACTTCTTTAGAAGCAATTCAGTCCTTGAATAATAACCAACCACCAATACAGTCTTTCTCTTTTCAGCCTCTAAATCAACCTGTCAATCTCTGTGGTGATTTAGGAGATACTTCAAATTTGGGTCTTTTGCATGGTTTCAGTGCAGTTCCTGCTTTCGGGTCACAAAATCAACAGCAAAGGCAATTCTACCATGTGGATAATAGAGGTAATAAGAGCGTTGAACATTCTTTTTATCCACATGATCAAGAGAGCTTGATTCAATCAAGCAGGCCAGCTGCCACATCCTCTCATCAACAGCAAAATTGGCATCGGGGTTTTATAAGCAATAGCAACCCTACTGTCTCTGATACTGTTTTGTGGAGCATAAGCACCAGCACCACCATAGGGCACCCTAACAGTAACATCAACACCGGTACTGCTGGCTCCGAATCCTTGAACCCAGATCAATGGCATCATTGTCTGCCGGGAAATGGACCTCCATCATGATGTCTATATAGCTTGTTTAGCTATTCTTGTAGGTCTCCGTCAAGACTCCAATGAAACAGGCGGCATGACTCCAAGGCATTAATTCTTTGCTTTTTGTAAGCATGAAAACCAAAGGGTCTCTTTTTCTTGTTTCCCTTTACCTTGGCATAATGATAGTGGTATATGCATCATGGTTCATTACGGGACATAAATATCAAGACAGAATATAATTGTGATGTGGTGTAAATGGAAGAGCAGGGGCAGTAGCCTTTGATGCTTATATTACAGTGAATTTCTGCGTTGCTGTGTAGGAACCTTGATTAAAGATATAATATGCTTGTAAAAGCTTTTGTTTTCTCCTTTTTTTCTTGTGTGCACTAGCATCATTTTCCAACTTCCATTCAAAAGTGTGAGCTTGCTTTGTACTGCCTATTTATCTACGGTTATAGCGAGACTTAACAACATCAACACAAGATGGGAGACTAGAGGTGAAGAGTGCATGAGAGCTAGTGGGAGACTGGGAGCTGATGTCTCTGTGGAAGTTGCTAGACAAGACAGTTTGTTGTTGTGCATGTGGGGACTGACGATGTAAGATGCTTTAATCGATCATTCATGTTACTGTTCCAATTCCGAATGCCTTTAATTGACTCGCCCTTTACCTGTAGTGCTGTCTCTCTCTGACCAGCCCCCCATTGTCAATTTATCATAAGAGCAAGCTGCGCGTAGTTATCTCTTCTTGCAAAATAAATAAAATAAAGCAAGAATCTACCGAGTTAATTTGATGATTGATCTTTAAGCACAAATCTCGTCATTATACCTTATGTGAATTGATTTATAAATAATTGATTCCCTTTGAATTTAGCTTCCTGCATATTAGCCACTTTTTTTCTTTTTTTTTCTTTTTCTGTGTGTGTGTGTTTTGCCCCGTAAGCATCCTTGTAGTCAAGGAGAACTATAAAGGCTTTTAAACAAGACGGAAAGCAAGGCTTTACCTTAAAGGCACAGTTAAATAATTTAGACAGTAGGTCTTTGGGATAGTATTTCTTCAGCTGACTTGGATAGATCTCTAGGATTAAGGACTTTAAGCACAAAGGATCATAAAAACTATAGTCTTTGACAATAATTAACCATATTCATTTCAAGGGATGATAGATTGATCATCTTGGCTACTAAATTAAGGCCACTAAATTCAAATAGAAAGTTAAAATTGAATGCTCAAGGCTTTGTGAAAATATTTAATTCAACTTTCTAAAAGAAAATGTTTAATTCAAACTAGAGATCCGATTGGTGGTTATTTTATTGTGGTTATTTTATTTACTAATAGAAACTAAAAGAGGTGGGGAAGATGCTTCTTATTCATTCACAAAATGTTATGAATGAATTGCAACAATTTTTTCTTTTTTTTTTATTTTTTAATTTTTTTACTCTAATTTCTTATTTTTCCCTTTCTTTTATATCCAGTTAGATAATTTATTTTATTTTATTTTTTATAAGGTTAACATAATATCAAAAAAATTCCGAGTTAATTTTGGTTTTTACTAAAAAACAATTTTATTACTAATAAAAAAATGAAAATAAAGGAAACTTTTTATGAAGCACATCTTTTAAAATTTCACATGCATTTGCTTTCATTTTCCTTTTTAGTCTTTAGTTGAAGCTTTTTAGTTTTCAACTTAATTTTATATATATATATATATACATATATATATATACATATATATATATATATATATTTCAATCTTTAAGATTGAAAAAGAACTGCTAGAGTCACTGAAAAATGATGAATAAGAGAGAAAAACAATTAGTTAGCTAAACTTTATAAATAAAAAAATATTTGATGTCAATGTATTTCTCTTGACAAGTGTCTGTTAGTTTTTTAGGTGAGAAATGGTTTTTTTTTTTTTAACCCTGGCTTAATCCATACAAAATATTTAGATATTAGTTTAATATTAAAAAAAAACTTGCATTTGAAATAATAAGAGGTTTTTATTTAAAAAATTATGCTTACAATAAAAACATATATTCTCGTAAAGACAATAGAAAGATGTATTAATAAAAAAATAAAGCACGCAGTGACTTTCCAGCAGTCATATGCCATTGTTAAGTAGTGCTGCTGGCTAAAAATATTCAATCTTTAGTTAGCTCCCTTTTTCGATACTCTTAGAACTCACCAGGGATGGGAAGTTCAGAAATGAGAACCATCAAATTCGAATTCCACAATGTAAATCTATCCAAGAAAAAAAACACAGACTTTTGTCTCTCGAGACTTAATTTGTTGGCAGAGAGAGAGAGAGAGAGGAGAATGGAGAGGTAGCGAGGCAAGCACTCCTCGGCACTTGACATGCATATCTCTCGAAACAAACAAACAAAAATGCTTAACAAGTATTTTAAACTCGGTTATGGTTAAAGAATGTTTGGTGGGAGGTGGGAGGTGGGGGCGTGGAGGTTGGGGCTGTGGTTTCCGAGTAAAGCAAATCTTTGGTCTGCCAGGGAGAGATCTGAGTCCAGAGAAATGACACCTCCCTCTCGGATATCTCCATCACTACTTTTGCCGTACACCACCCTCATTTTACTTTGCAGAGCTCGTGCCATGGCGCAGGAATGCCATCTTAAAGAGCATACAGGCATCTGCTCGCTCCTTCAAATCTTGGAGGAAAGGCTATTTTTAGAGACTGCTTGTCTTTTTTTTTAAAAAAAAAAATTATTTATTTTAAATTATTTTGATGGGTTATTATTAAAAATAATTTTTTTTAAAAATATAAAATGTGTTATTTTATAAGTTGAACGAAGAGCGATTGTTCCTCTAGAGATTTTAAGACCTCCTCTTACGGGATTAATACACTTCATTAGATTTAACTTCAAGGGTCGTGAGATTAGTTATGATACGTGAAAGTTGGCCCGAACACCTATGTTAATAAAAAAAAATACACTTCATTAGATTCGATATTTGAATGACACGATTAAACATGCAATAATCAAGTTTATATTTGCAAAGAGTGTAACTCAACTGAGGACATATTTGTAATTGTAATCTATTTGAGTTTTTAATTTTTTTTTAAATTATTTTGATATGAAAAATAAATTGTAAGATATAAAAATAAATTATTTTAAAACAAATGAACTTTAAAAAGCAAACTCGTTAACATACCCTTATATTCATGTTATTTTCTTTTTTAAAAATTAGGGCTGGAGCATCTTAATTTGTAACGAAATTAGATAAAAAAAAGTAATTTATAATTTTTTTATGTTTAATTTGAAACTGTGATAGGATAATATAAAGCTATTTACAAAATCTCCCTATTGCTTCTTTTTTTTTTTCATTTGAGATAACGTTTTAATATGGTATTTATGCAAAGTTAAAGTTAATATGATATTATACGGAAAAAAAAAAAGGCTATCCCATGAAGAAGACACTACCCAGAGGCCCCATGCCATGATGCCTTTTAGAGATTATTTGGAGGTATTATTTTTTAAAAAAAATATATTAATAATATTTTTTATTCTTAAAAAATTATTTTTAATATAGCATATCAAAATAATTTAAAAATATATTAATTTACAGCAAATAAAAAATTTTAATTTTTTTTTTAAATTAGTATATGAGGTATTAAGCTATTCACATGCATAAACTCCTCCCATTTTCCTCTGTAAAAATATTTACCCTAGCCCAATTTCCATGAAATTATATTTTTATAAACAAAATAACTAAATTAACTGGATTCGGTTTCAGTATTTTTATAAACAGCAAACCCCCTGGCTGGTAGTTTTTTTTTTCATCTTTTCATTTCCTTTTTTTCTCTTTTTTTTTTGGTATTATCATTTAACAATTACTTAATTTTGAATTTTTTTCTAAATTTTATTTTAATTTTTTTATAAAGTTATTATAATCTCAAAATAAAAATCCTAATATTTGAATCATACTTGATTTCTCAATGTCTATTTTGGTTTATTTTTACTATCGAATAATTACATAAAATAAAATTATTACATCTAATGGATTTCATCACTTGATTCAAGGACTTTATATACTATATCACGAAATTTAAGTTGATCTAATATAGTATTTAAGTGGAATTTAAATTTATCAAATTAATTATATTATATCAAGATAAATATTAATATGTTGGGATATATTTAATAATAATATCAAATAATATGTATTGTTTTTAATGTTAAAAATGGCTCTGATTTCATCTGCAACATAGAGCGATACTGTAAACTAGTCCTGTTGAAGAAACACTTACCATCCCCATGCGGTAAATATAGATCTCCATCCTCCAAAGGGAAACAAAATTGGCCTTTCAAGGATCAATGCTTCGTTTGGTTACCGATGTTTAATTTTCATAAACAATTTACAATAAGGATAATAACTAAAGTTAAAGACTCTTTTGAGTCAAAAGCTGAAAAGGCGATTCAACTCAATTCAAAGTCGACCGACCAGACAAAATGAATTTTTTAATGAGCAGCTATTGATCTGCCACCATGCATGGCATGGCATTAAGGTCTCTGCTTGGAATAATGATTAGACCGTGCTTCAGAAATTTTTTGATTTTATTTCAGTTATAAATTATTATTTTTAAATTATTTTGATGGGTTAATATTAAAAATAAATTTTAATAAATAATAAAAATATTATTTTAAATATATTTTTTGAAAGGATATTTTAAAATATAATCACAGCCTCGCTTTCACACACTCCTTGTCAGGATGATAATGAAGTTCATAGACGATAAGAATTTGGATGCCTTGTATCAATCTGATATGACATGACCTGATTTGCATCTTGGCTACTGCAGTCTCATGTGCAAACAATACGAGTTTGGTCATAGCAAGCCACGGCGACCTGAGCGTCCAATTAAAGTAATACGAGATTTACGGGAATGTAACTGTGTGTTGTTTGGAAGCGTGATTAAATTATATTTAAAAAAAAATTTAATGAATTTTTTAATATTTTAAATAATTTTAATGTGTTAATATTAAAAATAAATTTTAATTAAAAAATATTTTTTAATATATATTTTTAAAAACAAACTTTAAAGAACTAGTTCAACTTCATAACTTCAAATTGTTACATCAGCTTAACTTCATAACTTAAATTGTTTAATAATATTTTAAAATATAATTTATATTTTTTAATATATCAAGTAAAAATTTTAAACTTAAAATTTATACAAATTTATATTATTTTGTATTTAATTTTTATTAAATAAATAAAAATAATAAATTTTAAATTTATAACCACTTAATTATCAAGACTCTAATTCCATGCTAAAAAATTAACTTAATAAAAAATTTAAAATATAATTTATATTATTTTTTTCTCAATTTTTTTTTATCTAAAACAACCCATCAAACTCATGAAATATTTGAGAGCGGGGATTGTGTTTTGTTTTGTTCGAAATTTGAAAAACATGTAGTTAATCAATATATTATAATTTTGTATAACTTTAACAATTTTCTCTATTATTTTTTTAGTCATACAATCAAAGTTACTTTAAAGTGATTTTATTTCAAATTCCCTTTTTTTATACTATTATTTTTATTGAAATAATAATTCTATATATATTATCACCCTAATTAATTTTTTTTAATTTAAAAATCACTCTCGTGAAAAACATTTACGCATGTCATATGAGTTTAGGGAGTCATAAATCACTTAATATAAAAGTATATTTTTTAGAATTTTTTATGCTATGATACCTATTAGAGCCTATTTAGAGATACTCGTCAATCCATGTTTTTAAAAAATTAATATATTTATTTTGAATAATTTTATTGTGTTGATCTAAAAATAATTTTAAAAAATAAAAAATATTATTTTAATATAAAAATATTTTTAAAAGCAATCACAGTCATGACCCTAATTTTCTATCTCAAAGGCACAGTAATAAACAAAACCAAATATCACTGATCTTCTTTAAAAATTCACGAGCAAAATACATTAAATATTTATTAACACAGCGTGAAAAAAACCAGTGCAGTACATGGCAACAACCACATCACAACACGACACAACACAGCAGTATCGAATATTTTCTCAACTTCAAAATCAAGAGCTTATTCAGTATTGCTCTGCTTTTAAAGCATGCCAGCTTTTGGCCTTAAAGCAATGCGTTGGCTGATACCTGCTCTGCTTTGAAAGTAAAATAAATGTCACTTTAAAAAAATTATTTATCTTTTCAAACAAAGCAGGGCACCCCCTTCTTTTATTCGAAAGCACAACTACTTGTCAGGGGTTGTTTTTGATTTTGTTTTCAGTTTAAATAACTTTTTCTGTGTTTTTTTTATTTAAATTACATGCATTGAAGAAGCTAGTGTTTGTGATGCCTGAAAATATTTAAAAAAATTGAAAATAAAATTTATATGTTGAATAATTAATTAATTTTTTAATTTTAATAGTTTGATTAATTCTTCCTAACTAAGAGGCTGAAGGCAGTTAAATGGCACCTGCAGAGGGTTTTCTTTGATAAAGTTAAGGACTCACTAATTAATAAATTAATTAATTTTTAAGAGAAAATGCAGAAATATTATATAAAAATACTCAAAAAATAAATATATAATAGACAATAGAGATTTTAAATATTTTTTCGTTGAAGGATTTATGATTTATCTATCGCTCATGTGTCTCTTTATAAAAATAAAAAAATTAAAATGTAATACTGGCTTGATAGTTTTAATAAAAAAAATATTTATAACAGACATATTGATATTAATAAAAAATATTTTTTTTATAATATTAATATTAATAAAAATATAATAAGTTTTTAAATAATTTTTGTACCAAGAAAATAAAACTAGGAAGGCAAAATTAGAATAATTATTTTAGAAGGATCAAAATTCCAGTTGTTTTACTATTTGGGCTGAAACTATAAACATCATTAAGGGAGGTGCTGGAACCCGAAAAAGTTGGTCTATCCTCTTCGCCGAGTTTAGGAGAGTTTGATCCTCTCTCTAGCTGAATGCAAGGAGATCCATCTTTCTCTTGATTGAGCCCCCAAAAATGGTTTTTTTTTTAGGGTGTTTTTGGAGCCCATTAAATTTAAGTTTATTACGTGATTGAATTTTAATTTTTTTATTAAATACAACATTGATTTTATTACAGTAATGCATGTCTATATAAATACACTCATTACTCTCATATTTATAAATAAAATATATATTTTTAATATATTACTGTACTTATTAGTCATTTTACATCTCAAAAGCATAAAATAAATAAAATAACCAAGCATATTTAGTTGGATATTTATAAGCACAACATAATAACTAGTTACCAAAGCATCACAACATAACAACCACAAAACAACAATACCAACATATGATAAGTTTGGTGACCTGTGAGGATTCATATCTAATTTCTTTGATTTTATGAGTATACTAATTAGATATATGAGAATTATAAGTTCAAGATTTAGATCCTCTCATATCTATGCGATTATTGAATTGAAATTGAAGAGACATGATTTCATGCATGATTGAAAAAATGTTATCATTTTAATTTTTTAATTTTTTCTCACCAAATCTAGATCATGAAATTTAAATTCAATGATTAAATTTAGAACATAATCGATTTCGTTCCCAGGGTAACATGATAGGGTCCAAATCTATATCCTCCAGATCACCCAAGGATCCTCAAGAATAAATAAATAAATAAAAGAGCACTATAAGTCATGCTATGATGATTTCTTAGGCATAATGCATGATAAATCTATGATAAAAATGAATTTTATTCCAGATAAAGATTAATAATATAATTACAAAGACTTTTATTGATTAAATTATGAAGCAATCAATGTCACTATACATATTAGGTAAAGGTGGTATGGTTAGGGAGATTAAAGGAGAAGGACCAACAAACATCTACATGGGCATAATAATACTACAAGTCTCCGTACTACCGGTTTTTGATAAAAGCACTCCTGTGATTACTAAGTGTGCAATTGGGTCCTTTATGGCTCTATTTAGCCCCTGCGAGTGCAGCTCAAACAGAAATTTGTTAAAATTTATTTTATTGATTTATTTTTTTAATTATTTTCTTATGCTTTTATTGAAAATAAAATTTAAAAAATATTATTTTAATACATTTATAAGAAAAAAAACTTTAAAAAGAAATTACTATCACACTTTTAATTTTTTTAAAATAGAGGCGATACATGTCAGCTTTTTTATTCTTCTTGACTTCAGGAAAAAAAAAAAAGAAGAAGATCAAGATTCTGAAAAACAATATTAAAAATTTAGAATAAAATTGTTAAATGTTTTTACCAACTTTTAGCTCGATTGTTTTTCCAATTTCTTTATTTACATTGGATTTTTTTGTACTTTGTTTTAAAAAGACATTTTTCCTAAATAAAATTATTATCATTTTGATGTTAATTTGTTTTATTAATTTATGCAATATCTTATTATTTCTTTTTTTTAATAATTCTTAATTTTTTAGCTATTTGTTTATTTGAAAATGTGTTTTCATTTTTACTTTGTTTCTTTACTTCATCAAAGGATGAAATTATCAATTTATTGATGATACATGCTTGATTTGATTAATTAATTTTTTAATAAACGTGATTTTCTAATTTAGTTTTTCATACAAATTCTGATTTTATATCTTCGAGATTTCATAATTCTTACATTTCGACATAAAATATATTCCTTTCCTAACATTTTTCTTTGGATTTTGAAAATTAAATAAAAACCTAGCTAAGAAAATAAAAGGTAAAAATAATCCAGCATAAATTATTAAAAAATTAACAAAAACCTTTTTTCTTGTTTTTCTTGTCTTCTTAAAAAAAATTAAAAAAATATAATGAAAAATTAAAAATCATAAAATAGTTTATATCACTAAATAAATAAAGATTTCACAAAAAGTTCTAACAAACTTCGTTATATTTTTCTGAATTTTTTATTTTATCTTTGAATATTTAATCAATTTTTTAATGAAACTATAACTAATAAAAAGTTGACATGTGTCCCAAGTCCATCAAAATTAACTGAAAAATAATTAGATAGAGTATAAAAAGAGTTATCTTTATACTAACTCAGTTACCTAAATTGAGACAACAAAAATGTAAAAGCATGTCAATCGTCATGGAACCTGTCAGGTTAGTACAGTACCTCTTTTCTTTTCTGGCTGCCTTTTCTTTTGAATGAATGGCTGCTTCACCTGGTAACATGCACGGCTGCTGGCTGAAGTGATTGTTTTTGCGGTGAAAATCACGTTTTGTAAAAAAAAAAATTAAAAATTGTTCTTTATTGTTCTTTGTTTTCTCCTATTTTGATGCATATTAGAAATATTTTTTAAAAAATATTATTTTCATATATTATTATTATTATTATTATTATGTTTTAGCTGAAAGTACTCCTACACTGACAATTACAAACACTATCTTCATGTCAGATATCAATAGCATGGGAAGGAAGGAGAGGTGGGAATTTTGCCAATCCATTACTAGTTACTACGTACGTCACCATCTCCTTGTCGATCTCCCACTTGTTTTTTAGAAGCCCTATATTCATATCAGCTCATGACTTCACTGGAGTAGGAATCCAGGCACTCTTTCCCTCTCTGAAATATGTCATTAATTTCTTTTCTTTTTTTATATTCATGTCCCGATTTGCCTAGATCAAAGTTAGAGTGGGAGAACACGGTAGTGCTACTCTGCGTCCTCTTGATTTGGCTGTAAATTGCTTATCAGTGAAGCAAGAGGAGGGGTCCTGTTAATATCACTCCGTGCTTGTTAATGTTGGACGCTTTATTATTATTGTTATTTTTTTTAATATTTACTGATTCATTTATTTTTTTCCATTCCATTTGTGTAGTTTCCAGGTTGTTGCTCATACTCAGTTAAGTCCCATTGAAGTTTTAGATTGTCAATTGTTGTTTCTTTTTTCTTTCCTATTTTTAATGCTTAATGCCCTGTTTTGAATATGAATGCAATTTCAAATTCTTTGATTCACATCAATGGAGTTGTCAGTTTTTTTTTTTTGGGTGATATGTTATGTATTTCTAGTATCTGACTTGTAAGAATTCAAGTGCATGGAGTATATTCCTTGGCTTTTGTTTTTCATTATCTTGTCTCTTAGTTCCTCTCATTTTCATGAGCCGCAAAATCATGTGTGAATCGTGAATGGTCCAGCATGGTTTCATGCCATGTTTCATTGTTTCTTAAGGTCTTGGGAGAAAGCTTTAGATTTGATCATGGGCTCGTTGTTGAGACTTCCAATTGTATGCTTTTTGAATGCTGTGTGCCATTTTAGTCCTTGCTTTTTATCAATGTAAGATTGGCTCAGGTTAGGGGCCTTTATTTATTCAAGATTCTTGGGTGGTTTTTGGTTTCTGGGGTTTTCTCCAGCTTCTTTCATAGTTAGGTTCCTTTGAAAAGGACCTTTGTTCGATATTAGCTGTCATGCTAGACAAATTAGTGCTTTGGGGATGGTTTTTTTTTTCATGTGTCTATTGCTTTCTTTACCTTGGTGTGCGATGCGCAAGTGTTTTTCCTATCTCTCGCGAGGGAAATCTTTCATGGATCTTCCGCGTGTTGTTTCTGTTCTGTCTTGCATACTGATTCAGTTTCCTTTTCATTTTCTGTGATGTTCGCCATCCTGTTGACAAACCTTGACGGTCGGTAATGTTCCTGATGTTGTTTTGCACCGTTACCGTGCTTGTTTATGGTCTTTAGCTTGTACCATCGCTGCTCATGTTGTTCTGGCCTCCAATCTCGGGTGTTTTTTTAATGATTTTGCCGTTGTTTCCGCCAGTGCACGATGCCTTTCACTAACAAACAAATGTACTCTGCAGTTTATTTCATCACCAACTAATTCAGGTATCTTTCTTATTTTAGTTACCCTGCGATGCCGTGATTGATGACCAATTTACTCTGCGACGGTCTGCTCACTGTTTTATTTCGTTCTTGTATCACTTGGATAAATTCATGCACCATGGTTTGGTGCTCCCATCATTGGTTTTATTAAAGGAATGGACAGCACGCTGCTATGAAGTCTACTTGAAAGGAACTGTGAGTATACATAGTCATGTGTGCATTGGTAATACGTAAGCGAAGAAGAGAGGGGGGGTAAGAGCTGCAATGAAGATAAAGTGTCAGCTAGGCAAATAGATGGGTTGGGTTAGGTTAGAATCTGTGTATGTGACCTGAAGAAAAAAATTAAATTCTTGAGATTGGCATTGAAATGAAGATAATACAGGCTCCGTGTACAGAAAAAGTAACATGAGAAAGTTCAAGAGATGATAATTGCTGCTAGAAACCATGATATATTAGTTAAAAACAACAAAATATGGAGCTAAAGTATGAAAGAGATGGGAACATGGATGAACATGTACTGGAAAATCAGGATGGAAAATAAGGGATGTCGAGGTTTTATGATTCCAAAAACCATTGTATTTTATTTTCATTTATGTTTTGTCTAACCCTTCCCATCTTCTCCAGCTTTTAGCAACTCAGAGGCACACTACCTATCTTTCAAGCAAGACATCTTCATTCCCAAATCTCAAGCTTACATGTACTTTTCCGCAGAATCGCTTGAGCTATAGCGTGCAAGTTGTGGAAAAACAAGGATCATTCCTCTCTGAAGATGACTATTCCAGCTTTGCACATGGTTTTAAAACTCAGGCTAGCTGACCAGGCTGAAACCAGATTGGGTTTAAAAAAATAGAGAAAGACAAACCTGGGTTACTCGGTTAAAAACCCAAGTTGATATAATGATAAATTTGACCTGGCAAGACTTTGTAACCCATTGACTATTTATTTTTTAACAAAAATAACATTGTTTTGTTTTTTTAAAAAAAAATGATGATGTCCTAGTGTAAATTCTTCAAAATTTGTGATTCAGATCTTGATCCGAGTCGATCACAGAATACTATGGTTTGATTTTGGATTTTGGTACTTGCAGATTTTTCCACAGTCCTTTCTTGTTAAATTTTGGATTTTGGTCCATTCGGTTTTGTCTGGACAAGTCCTTGTAACAAAATACACTTTCATATTATAGCTCACGGGTTGTTCTTATGCTATGCAGTTTGTATCATTTGTCACCAAAAATGTTTAGCCTGGTTTATTTATTTTACTACACAGAACTCGCTTTTTATGTATTAGCCTTATTAATGTTGTTGAAGTAGATGCGTTCGCAGCATTTGTTCAACCAAGCGCAGGCACTGATACTAGCTTATTACCATCGGAGATGGCGAGATAGGGAAGCAGAGCATGGTTGTTTTTGGGTGGCAGATACGCGGGCACAAGGTAAGCACAATTACCTTGTTATTGTGCTGACATTAAATTCTTGGTGGCCAAAAGTAGGCACGTTTAGTTTCATTCACTTGTCTACACATCAACCCTCTACAGGTTGTCTCCTCGAAACCAAATGCATGCACCGACAAAGAAAAACAACACTTTCCATCCCTCGTCATATTTTAGCAAAATCCAAAAGCAGAAAAATGATTTCATTTTTAGCGTTGTGCAAAGAGAGATGCAGCAAGATAGAGGAGTGAGTGAAGATATGGAGCCAAAAAAAGAACAGAGATTGAAGCCGACGCAGGGAGATGATCAACATCAGTGGCATCCGCAGAAGTGCCTGTCGCTGTCTCTCTGAATGCTTTGGTTTCTGGTTCTGAGGTTTGTTTGCAATAATGTGATCGGTAATGGAAACTGTAATAGTTATCAAAATAGTGAGAATTAAATTTGCTATAAAAACCATGTTAAAGAAAATAATTAGTGATTAGTTTGAAAAATAAAACAAATTAAGAAAAGAATAACAAAACAAAATGGTGATCAAAATTTGATAAAGAAATGAAATGAAATGAAAAAAATTAAATATTGAAGGATAAAATTAAAAAAAATAACAAATAAAAAATCAAATTTAGATAAAAAAGTTAAAAGAAATAAAATGATGGATGAAATTGATCAAGAAAAAATAAAACACAAAAAAAGGAGCAAATAAACAAATAATAAATATACTAAAACGCATTAGAGATATGTGTAACCCTCCCCGTGTTTTCCTATTCAATACAATTTAGTGGTTATTTTGTCATTTTTATTAAAAAAATAAATGCCTTGGATTAAGGGTATTTTGTTTTTTTCACTTGGTTTATAAATTATTATTAATTTGTTTGAGGATATTTTTATTCATTAAATTTTATATAAATAATAAAACAACTAAAATATCTTATATAGCAAACATTATAAGTGGTGTTGGGGGTATTTAGATTTTTTTTATACACAGTATAATTACATATTTATACTTAGATAAAAACATTTAATTTATTATTAAGAGGGGTGTTTTGATCTCTTAACCTCAATTTAGTTAATGGCAGTTATTTACTTATTATTAAAATATTAATTTTTTATTTAAAAAGTTATTGATGCATTAGATGATATATGTGACGGTTTCAGGTCGTTAAAAATATTCATTCTTTGTCTTAGATTATTCCTTGTTATCTCTTTAAATCCAGACCTTTTGAGTTTTGATTGCTTTTTTGTGATTTTTTTTTAAGTTTTGTTTGTTTTTAATTTAACCATTGGTTTTTAATTTGTATATATAAAGTATTTTAATTCAGTCTTTTTATTTTTAATTTCTTAATTATTTTTTTGTTTTTATATGAAAGTTTTTATGACTCGCAATTTGATTACTCAAATCAAGTTATGATTTTTGTTTTTTCAATGATAATAGTGATTTCAATTTTACTTATTTTCTTTTGATTTCTAATTATTTTTCCTAGTTTTTTTGTCAAAGATTTTCTAGTTTTTAATTTTATCATTCAAATCAAGTTCATGATTTTTATTTTTTAATAATAATAATAATAATAATTATAACAATAACAACGATGATGATGATAGAGAAAATAATAATAGTCATAATGATAATAACAATAATGATTGTATTGCTTATTAATAACAGTAGTTATTGTGATATTGATATTTATTTTTTAATTTGTTTTTTGTATGATTAGAATATATTTGTTTACTTTCATCAATTAAATTGAATATAGGTGATATAAATTATCCTTAAATGATTTTTTTTGTTTCCTTCTAAAGTAGTTTGTTTTTGTCTTAATTCATTTCAAACAATATGTATACATACCTGTTTGGATTAAATAAATATAATCCAAAATATATTTTAATTTAAGAAGATATTAATTTATTTTTTAATATTTTTGTACACAAATTTTTAGAATTAATTCTATTTTTCATTTTTTTTCATTCTTTCATTTCCTTACTTCATTTTATAATATAATTTTCCTGGTATACCAGGAAAAAGAAAAATTTATATCGATGTATATCTAGAGACATAACAAAGAAATATTTTGTAAGAGAAATTCATTGTAATTTACCAATATAATTTTTTTATTAATATTTTTATTTGTATTTATTAATTTCTAGATTGTACATATATATAGCTGGTAGTATATTTGTTAATTTTTTTTCTCATCAATAAACATCTTTCATATGTATATAATGAATTCATTATATTTCTATTTAAATACAAAAAGAAATGTTACAAATAAAAAAATTTATATAACTAATATCATATTTAAACAAGCAAGATCACCACACAAAATATTAATATGATAAAATATTATTGGTCTACAGATAGTTCAACTAATCAAAATCACACCATCCTAGTATTGCAATAGCATTATTAAATAATATAGGTAAAAAGAGATCATGAAGTTATGGGAAAACATATTGTATTTACAGTGACTTTGACTTCGATCGATGATAAATGGATTTGACCATGAAATTCATAGTAGATGATGGACTTTGTGTGATTCAAGAAATCAAAACTCAACTCTTACCACTTTAAATAACTAAAATTTGTGTGAGTATACAATATGTTGTCTAATTTATTAATTAACAAAATCTAAAGTCAATGATAAAAAAAAAAATTGAGCATATGATGGGCCTAGCTTTCTATCAATAGAGTTAGGCGTGTTGGCCTATTTAAGCGTAGATATTTAGATTTGTTTTAAATAATTTTTTTATCATCATCATCATTTTAAATATTTATTAAAATTAATTATAATAAAATAATTAAAATTATATTTGACATATTATTCTATTAAATAACATTCAATTTGACCTTTATTTTTAAATATGATTATTATATATATATATAATAATAATAATACTCGTAATCATCTCTTTAATTTTTTTATATGTACCTATTATGCAATTTTCTTTTAATTTTTATTTATGAATACTCTATGAAATTAAATTTATATTTTTTTTATTACTTCTTAAAATATTTTTTTAAGATTAATTATCCAATTATTTCTTTAATTGCATACAAAATCTCAAGATATGATTTTCAATGTGTTTCTTTTATTAAAACTTGATTTTCATATCATAATTTTTCTTATTTTAAATACAATGCTTATGATAAAAATAGGTTTTTTCCTTAAAAAATAAATGCATTAATAAGAAAATGTAGTTTAGATAGAAGATATATAGTTTTCCTAGTTATTTTGAATTATTTAGATTTTTACGATTTATTTTTATTTAAAACACAATGCTTCTGACAAAAAAAAGTTTATTTCCTTAAAAAAAGGAAATGAATTGATAAAAACTGTAGTTTAGATAGAAGATATATATTTTTTCTAATTATTTTAAATTATTAAATGTTTTGTATAAAAAATATTTTAATTTCCTTTATTCGTGATTCAAAAAACAATGGCACTACTAAATAAATGTAAATTTTTTTTTAATAAAACATTTTTTAAGATTTTAAATTGTAGCCTTTTCTATTTTTTTTCCTTCTGATTGCTTGAACTTTTTATTCAATGAAATATTTTGCTAAAAAAAATCATTTTGTTGCATAATCATAAAGACAATTATTTAAAAAAAAAACATTTCTTCTATAATTTTATTTGTTGTCTTTTTCCATGAAAGTATATTTCTTTTATTATCATATTATTAAATAAAAAATAGATTTAAAAATTTCTTTGAGGAAAATTAAATAATTATTATACAAGAAACTAAAAAAGCTAATATTTCACTTTGGTCCATTTCATAAATATGATGAATTGCACTGTTTATTTTGATTAATAAAATTTATTTTCTTGTCATCAGAGTTTTAAACCTTTCAATTGCATCCTTCTAAGGTACATTACTATGGTTTTTTCTATTTCTATTTATTTTAATTCAAGTTATATTTCATGTTTATTTTTTTATTAGTAATTGAGGGTTTGGTTAGGTTTCAATTTTTCCAAATCAAGATTTATTTGGGACTAAAGATAGAAATTACAAAAAAATGGGGATTACATTTGACAAAGAACAACAAAACAATCTCCTTGTAGATTTTGCACATGAAACTTTAGTTTTATACTAAAAGTTTTTATTTTTCTATCATTTGATCCCTATTTGTTTTTCTAAATTAACATTTCAAGACCAAATTTATTTTCTTCAGATTTTAGTATTTGGAATTGGAATTAAAAACATAAATTAAAAAAATAAGGATTGCATTTGACAAGGAACAACAAAAAAAAGCCTCAAATAGATTTTAAGCACAAAAATGTATTTCGATCCTAAAAGTTTCTATTTTTTTATTTGGTCCTTTTTTTAAATTAACATTTTAATACCAAACTTTATTTTCTTCACATTTTAGTATTTGTATATTAAAAGACGAGAGAGAATGTTGTTGAAATTTTTAATGAGAGAGAAAGTGCTTGAATGAGAACAATTTTAACCATAAATATTTGATTTTTGTGTTGGTGTTAATTTGTTTGTCTTCTCCAAAGAAATTTAATAGAAATGATGTTTTTTTATAACTATGTTAGAAAAACTAAATTAATGTCCATTTAGAATTTTGGAGTGATTAGAAAATGTGTTGGGGGTTGATAATGATTTTATCAATATCCTTCTAGTGTTTTTAAAATATTTTCAAGTAAAAATAATAATATTTTTTGATAATTACTAGAGCGTGTAGGCCTCACCTTTATTTTTTTAATTGATTCTCTTCTATCAAATTTTGTTTAATACCATTTCTTTTATTTTCTTAAACTATTTAGTTAATTTTTTTAAATAGTGATCAATATTTTAAATATTTTTTTAATTTTATAATGCTTTGAAAAAATTATTGTAATTTATCTATATATTTTTGTATAAATGAGTTTTTTTATGATACACTTATGAAAAAAAAATTTAGTTATTAAGAACAAGAATTAACTTCTTAAATAAAATAAATGAGAAAATATAAAATAAAATGATTAGCCGGTGTTAAAAATATGTGCTTATGTCTATCTTTTACTTTTACTATGAAGACTAGCTTCTTATTTTATTATTGTTAAAAACGTTAAAGAATGTGGGGTCCATGTGATCGCAGGGAAGTTAGATTCATTTGAATAGTCGGCAGTGGGAATAGATACAGTGATGCCTTCACCACCGCCATGTCATCTGCTTAAAGGTAAGAACAAATATTTCATTTAGTTATTTTTATTCTATTATTATATTTAATTTATGAGATTAAATATTATCTTTAATATAAAAAATTAAATATCATATTTAATAACAAAATATTAAATATTTAAGGCTTTTTGGTAAGAATACATATTTCCCTTAGTCATTTCTATTTTATTCTATTTAATTTAAGAGATTAAATAATATCTTTAATTATTTTATTTTTTCTTATTTAATCTAATAAATTAAGTATTATATTTAATAATATTTTTTTATTAAATAATTAGAGTGTGATTGGTTTATTTTTTATTTCTTGATTTTATGGTTTATTTTTTCTTATTTAATTTTAAAAAATAAATATTATCTTTAATAATTAGATCTATCGAATATCACATAAAAAATAAATTGTAACTCTAATAATTATTTTTTGAAAAAAAAGCCAACAATCACTAACATATTTTATTAAAATCACTTTAGTTTTTTTTTGAAAATATTGAATTTTTTTTACATTAAAAAAAAATTGAATAATTTTTTACATTTTATTGCAAACTCGATATTTAAAAAAAAATGAAAAAGATGTGACATTAACCTTTTTTTTATTATAAATTAAGTTTTTTAATTAAAAGTGATGAGAATTTGTTCTTAATAACAAAATGCATGCACAATCATGCACATTTAACTTTTCAAATTTAAAAGTTATATTTCATTTATTTTGTTTCCTAATAAAATAATCATAAATTTAAGATTCAAATTTGATTATCATATAATAACAAATTTAATTTAGAGTTTCTCTAAAAATACAATAAAAATTATTTTGTAAAATATATTTTTAATATCAATACATTAAAATTATTCAAATACACAAAAAAATTAAATAATTCTTCAACTGTAATTTAAAAATAAAAATAAATTAAATTTTTTCATAAGAAAATCCGCATCACAATCCCAAGCAACCAATTGAAATCCTAATCGTAGCGCAGCGCGGTTGTAAGGCTGGAGGAGACTATAACATATTTGTGCGAGTTATGGTGCCTGTTATCGCAGGAGATCATGTACAGTAATCTCAACGCCACGTGTTGCAATCCGAAAGTAGAGTCCACCTATCAGGTTCCTTTGCTAGAATGAAATGGGACCCAGCTAATAATAAGTCTCTCAAATTTTTGACTTGGGATTGGGCCCACCTCTGGCCAGCACTGTCTTTATGGATTGAATGATAAAAAGAGCACCTCACGTGGAGTCTGAACCAAAGGGACTGTCCACCACAATAAAAAGGAACATTGCCGTCCAAATTCATAAAAACAAAAAAGATTCAACTACCAAATCAGTCCTCTACTTATAACGCATTTTACATAACAGTCCTCCATTTTCAAAACCTTTCTGAATATGGACTCAACGTTTCAACATCAACACTGATTGGTCCACTACTGTTTATTTTCCTTGGGAGCTTTTATAAATCATTTTTTTTTACAGGTTAAATATCATGTTAAATGCAACTTGCAAGAACATGCCTTGACATGGTCTTATCCTACTATCATTTTAGAATATTTACATTAATAATTTTTATTTAAATTTAAAAGCTATCAATTTAAACCTGGTTATAAATATAACTTATAAATAGCTTAACCCCCCCTTTATATCATGAAAATTAAACTAAAAACCATATTATACAGGCAAATAACAGGTTAAAGGCAACGTTTTTTTGTACAAAATAAAATAATATTGGATACCATCTAAGAGAAGATTGGAGTTTCATGACAAGATGATGTGCTTGCTCAAACAATTACTTTGCATACCTAATTAACCATTGAAATTAGATCTTCCCTGTTCACCACAAACAGCACAAAACAAAAGTTTCCATCAGTATTCACTTTCTTGCATGCCTAAACCATTGAAATATTACAAGAAACATCTCTCCCGAACATTTTATGAAACATGTTGCGTGCATAACTTCCACCATTTTTACTATGCATATCAAAGAAAATATTAAATACTTTCTTCCAGGGAAGCAAGAACCCAAATTAAGCACACCATTCATCCAAAATAGTCATTGATGAATTAAAATAGGACAGTGATGGGTTGTAATTAAATTGGAAGATGATGCTATATTCCATGGTCAAACATAACATGAGTGGAGGGATGAAGGTGTGAAAGCAAGGGCAAGGTTTTGAAATAAGGAGTGAGCGGTGGTAGATAGGGAGGAAGGGAGAAAAGAAACTAAATGCGTTTGGGAGAAAAGAAATCAAATAATTTCACATCAGCAAAATGTATTAATTGTTGATTTAATTACCAGTGCATGCTTGATATTGTGTTTGTTTTTGTTTTTTAAGGTATTTTTAGATTATTTTTTTGTTTGAAAAAATATTAAATTGATTTTTTAGATTATGTTTTGATGATTTTAATGTTCCATTAAAAAAATATAAAATCTTATTTAATATATTTTCAATTAATTTTCATTTTTTTTATAAAAAAAACATACAAGGCGTTGAGGACACACTTCTCTATCATTAATTTAATGGCTAACTTACAATGTTGAAAGGCTGAGCCATATTTTTCTAAGTTCAGAACATCGGGACTGATCTGTGAAGCAGATCACACGTCGAGGCCTGATTTTTCTCCTATTTTTTTTTAAAAGGTAAAATTAAAAGCTTCTCGACACATCAACAAAGCAAAATTTTTTCTTTTTGTTAAAAAAACTTGCTTTTTAAAGCCTACCTTGGATAATTCTCACTCATGATGTTTGTTGCTTAAAGCTCGTCCAGCTCTTCCTTCCTTATCCTCTCTCTAACATCAATTCTCAAGGGAGGGAATTCCAGGCACCCAAAAGAGAAACGAGAAACCAGAAAAAGGGTCTCTCTCTCTCTCTCCCTCTCCCCCCCCCTCCCTCTCAACACAGCCTCCTATCCTCTACTCTAGTAAATATTCAATCTTTTTCTCATAGAAAATAAAAACAGAAAGAAAAGAAGGAAACGAGCCTTTGGAGAAATTCCCACATATTAATTTTCATGCTATCATGGAAGGAGGTGATGATCAGCTCCATCACTACCACCACAAACACCGCCCAAACTTCCCATTCCAATTACTGGAAAAGAAAGAAGACGAGCCTTGCTCGTCCTCTTCTCCTTACCCCTCTCTTCCCATCTCCACTACCGAACCAGACAACGACAACAACAGCAACAAAACTAACGCAAACCTCTCTACCTCTAATCTCCAAATTGTTTCTGCAGAACAATCGAAGAAACCCCCTCCAAAACGAACATCAACAAAGGACAGACACACCAAGGTGGATGGACGTGGCCGCAGAATTCGCATGCCAGCTCTCTGCGCTGCTAGGGTTTTTCAGCTTACTAAAGAACTTGGCCACAAATCAGACGGTGAAACCGTCGAGTGGTTACTTCAACAAGCAGAACCAGCTGTGATCGCTGCCACAGGCACCGGAACAATCCCTGCTAATTTCACTTCCCTTAACATATCCTTGCGCAGCTCAGGTTCAAGCATGTCAATTCCGTCTCAGCTAAGATCAGGGAGTTTTAGCCCAAATTTTTCACTGCAACAACGTAGTCGCAGTTTGTTTCCTGGAATTGGGCTAGAGACGTCACAACCACCGACATTTTTAAGTTTCCAATCTAGTAACAATCTGAACGCAATGATGCAAGCAAAGCAAGAATTGCGAGACAATTCTTCACTGGAGTTATCAACGGAGACAGAAGAGAGTTTCAACAGGAAAAGAAGGCCCGAGCTAGATTTATCATCATCGCAACAGCATCAGATGGGAAGCTACCTGTTGCAATCCAGTAGTGGGGCAGTTCCAGCTAGTCATGGACAAATTCCAGCAAATTTTTGGATGCTGGCTAATTCCAATAATAATCAAGTCATGAGCGGAGATCCTATATGGACATTTCCTTCTGTTAATAACAGTGGTTTGTACAGGAGCACCATGTCTAGTGGGTTACATTTTATGAATTTTCCTGCTCCTGTTACCTTATTGCCTAGCCAGCAACTGGGGTCTACAAGTATTGGTGGGTCTAGTGCTGGTAATAGTGGGATGAGCGAATTAGGTCATTTGAATATGCTAGCTGGATTAAATCCCTACCGAGCATCCGGCATATCGGAATCACAGGCGAGCGGGTCTCACTCACATCATGGTGGCGGTGGTGGAGGAAGCGATGATCGGCATGATACAACAAGTCATCACTCGTAGAGATTGAAAAAAAGCATCATCATGATCATCAACCCTCCACTTGTGTAGTTTTTATGTGTAGCACACGTGAGGTTTGATTGTTCTTGAAATATTGGAGTTTTGTTTTCCTTATCCTTGAATTACTATTCCAATATTTTTTTTTGTGTGTGATTAAAATGGGGTTTTAGCTAGGGTTTGTGGGACTTAAAGACATTACTATTTTAAACAGGGTGTTGGGTTGGGTGGTGGTTTTAATAAAAGGCCTCATTTGGGTTTTTCGTTTCACTTATTTATTACTCCTCCAGAACATCTATCTCTCGTCATCATTGTTTGTGCAATATCTTTTATTTTTTCTTTTCCTTTCTGGCCAAAGCAGCTGCTGCTGCCTGTAATACAATTCATGTGCTTTAATGGTGTTGGAAAAAATTGACATTTACACAGGCTAATGTTGTTATGCTGTATGGATGGTAAGTCTCCCACGTAGATGGCATACATCGAGTTCTCTCTTTCCTTTTTCACTATGGAGATTGGTGGTGAAAAGGCCTGGGTGTATTCAATTAAATAAATCGCTTTAAAAGGTTTGTCAAAGCTGGCGAGAGAGATGAAATTGACAACTTTGTTACTGCAATGCAGTGTAGTGTAGCTTTTTCTCACATTCTGATTCCAAATCTCTGCCATGAATCTCAAGGTTTTACTGCATCAATGATTAAGATTTTTTTTCAGAGAGAAGGGGGAGGGACCCAGACCTTATCAGTTCCAGCTGTTGGCTCAGGTGGTGGGCCTAGATGCCGGTTATTGCCCGAACCAATGTACAATGTCACTGACAAAGAGGTGGATCATTCCTCTCTCTCTTTTTTTTATGGCAAGTTCTGCAATACCGCAGCCATCGAAACCTTGACGCGTGGTCTTTCGTTTTTTAAATCACACACAGCATCAGGTTGCCGTTGCCAAATAGGTAAGCCTTGGCAGAGTCCACCCACCAGCGGTGGTGCTCCCTATCTTGATGGCATGAATGCTTGCCAGCCTTCCTGGCTTAATAATTACTGACTGGGCTTCCATGTGGTTGGAGACTATTCTACTACAACCTTAATTAACTATCTTTCAAACTAAAAAAAAATGAAAATATATCATTTCCATTTCCATTACCAAATCTAATTCATAACCACTTTGAAACTATTGAATCTTCAAGATTTTCAATTGACAACCTATCATTCATAACCCGAAACCAAAAGGCTTGTAGTTAGGCCCTCAACCTATCTTTGACACACGCAGTATTCACACATACATATATTTATGTCAATTCATGAAACACAGCAGCCTTCCCCTATTTGGCAAGCATGCTGTGAAGAACCATCCAAGAAAGCAGCTTCAAGGAATTCGAGGTCAGGAGCAAATGCCATGCCATGCCAGGTAATTGGTAGTATTTCTCTTGTCTGACAACAATGTGTTTTTGTTATCTTGTTAATTTGACGTAGTTGCCTTGTAGTAATTAAATGAGGCTGTAGTTTGTTTTGATAATTAATAGCAGCTAGTCTGGTCCAGCAGGGAAAGGAAAACCGGTCAAAGGAAGAAGAATTCTTGGAGTTGGCGAAGGAGAAGGTTGTCCAAAGAGGAAACAGGTTTGTTTTCTTGAATTTGATCATTGCAATCCAAGGTAGTGCATCTGTACACATGAATAGAGTGGATAGATGAGATGTTGGCATTATTCATCAAATAGCTAACAATATTTTTGGTTCGTCTTTAAAATAAAATCAATGGTTTTAACTAGATTGGATTTTGTCTATAAATGAATTGAAGCTGGAATGAATATGTTTATTAGAAAAAAATTAGCCTCTCGCACTTATTATGTTGAAGGAACGCAGCCGAATGATGTATCTAAAATTTTTTAGGCTTATGAATATTAAATGCCAGAAGTGACGGTGTGGAAAAATGTTAGAGCGTGGAAAGTCAGATGAATGCAACACCGACTGTGATGTCTAATATTGGACCTTTCAGGTATATGCCTGATAAGGCAGCCATCGGTGAATCGAATTATGCCATTAGTTTTTCAATATTATAATTTGTAGAATCTCTCTCAGTTTTGTATTAGTGTGTGATGGATGGAGAGATGGTGAAGTCTAGTTTATAGAACAAAAACGGATTGATGCTTTGAGTTTTGTGGATAGAATTATAACCTGTTAAATAATCGGTAAGCAAATTTCTTATAAGTCTATTATGACCTAGTGATACCATATGAATTATGGATATGGATCCATTAAAATGATAAAGTTTTTGGTTAGATTCTAAGAAGAGATTGTAACCAATTTGTGAGAGTTGTTTAATTTATAATTATTAAACCTATTTGGGGGTTGACCAAAAGGTCAGGTCTCCAGCCAACCAAGAAAAAAAAATATATTTGAGGTTTTAATATCATATATAAAAAAGATTTTGAAACAATAAATGTGAATATAGACTAAAAAAAATAAAATGTGAGGCATGAAGTATAGTATATTTAACTCACGTTGAAAAGTTAAGAAACAATCCATATAAATATAGATTATAAAAAATAAATGTGAAGTATAGTACACTTATCTTAAATAAAAAAATTCAAGAAATAATTCATGTAGATGTAGCCATATATAGTTATCTTACATCAAAAAATTAAAAAAAGAAGCACATGTGATATGGTTCAACTTATGGTTTGACCTTATGTTACTCATGATAGGGATTCAGTTGGGAGTTTGAGTTTGAGGGGAAGACCATTCAGCTAAGTGAGGGGTTTTTCCTTAGATTTTCATCTTGGGATGCATTTGGCTAGATTTTTGTTGGTGTTGATGAGTTTGATCTAATTATAAAGAAGTTGGTTTCAACTAGATTTGATCTGGGCCCTATGAATGTGCATAGGCTACACGGGGTCCAAAAGTCACTAGGATTAATTAGGGTGTTGGAGTAATTTTCTTACAAGGATTTGTCAAAAAACCTAGCTAAGTTGGGTTCATGATGACTGGAAACCTAGCTAAGTTGGGTTCATGATGATTGGTTAAAAGACTGAAAGAGAGGGATTATTGTATCTTCATATTGGATAAGGATTCCATATCTAATATGGAAACCAAGGGGCAACAACACGTGGGAGTAAATTCCCCTATTTATTTGTCCATTATAAGCAATGATTCCTTTCCTCTCAAGGATAACATAAGGAGGTTAGATTTGGAGGACTTTCTTTATCATTTTCTTTCCTTTCTCTTAAAAGATTTCATTACTTTAAAAGGAGGTTGAGGAAGGCTTTAAAAAAAAGAAGAATTCAACAACTCTCTTTTCTATTTTTTACGAGCATTTAGTTGACCAAACAAGAAAAAAAGATGAATAATTCAAGGCAGTGTGTTGGAAAAAGATCTAAAAGGAGTGGCAGACACATTATTCTCATGCATGTCATACTTGACTATACAAGGACATTAATCAAGTTAGGGATGATTTTAGGGGTTGATTGTTTCCTTGTATTATTTTGAATATTTTACTAAATTATTTTTATTTTTTTTAGCATTATTTGAACCATAATATTTCACTTTAGGTTTAGTTGGGTTTGTTTTGGCCTAAATTAAGTGTTTTAGGTATTGGGCTTGTATTATCTAAAAGCCCAATGATTTAAAACCTAATATTGGTCCATTATGGTTAATTATCTTAGAAAATGGCTAGATGTTGGTTGTGGAGGCTCTAAAATTCAAAGATTAAAATTTAACAGTATATTTTTTTTATAGATGAAGAGCCTTGTTGACAAATAAAAATTTAATTTAAAAAAAATCCAAAATTAAATGTTTACGAACTCAATTAAATTTTATTGAAGATTTAATTGAATTTATATAGGGTTTGATTATAAGAAAAATTGATTTTTAAGTTAATTTAGATTTTAATTGGAAGAAATTAAAGTTCTAGGGTCAAAGTTGAATTTTGAGAGTTAATTTGGTCAAATCAGGGGTTTAATTGTATAAATATTAAAGTTTGATGATTAATTAGGAACTTGATTAGAAAAATCCAAAACTAGGGACCAAATTAAAAAAGACGTGTAAATAAAGGAACTGAAATTGACCAAATCAGGGGTCAAATTAAAGAAATTGAAAGTTTATTGATCAATTAAGAGTTAAATTGTATAAATTCAAAATTAAGGATTAAAGGGAAAAATACGCTAAAATGTAGGGTTCAAATTGAAGTTCTTCATAGGTAAAATTGAACAAAATTAAAAGTTTTAAGCCAATTAGAAGTGTAGATAGAAATAAGTCATAATTTGAAGGACTAAATCATAAGATGTTGTTCATCTTCTTCTCCAACGAGGCTGGTTGGATGGCCACCTTCCTAATGCATTTGACGCCTCGTTTCTTCATTAAATTAGACAAAATATGCATACACATCCTATGATACTTGATTACATGTTGGTGTAAGCTGTTCGAGCTGATCGAGGCTATGAGGCGGTGGCACCGCCTTAAAGTGGCTAACCCGACTAACCATTTTCCTGCACAAAACTAACAGATTATCATTGATACGTTGAGCCAATGTTTAGGATGCTTACAGGTTAAACTAAGGGTTGAGATTCTGCACCAAAAGAAACAAAGTGTCCGTCTTCCACTACCTATAAATAGATTTTATTTTCATGCTCTAGGGATGAAGAAATTTGGGTCCAAAAACTAATTTCTGTTATCAACAGAACCTCTCTGTTTCTCTTTCCATCATGACTTCCTACCACAACCATCACCACCACCGGTTTGTCCACCTCTATATCCACCACCCAGATTTTCATAGCGACGGATCAGCCACCATGATTGTCAGCATTATTAGCTTCTACAGATTTCTTCTCCTTTCTTCCTCTTCTTGCAGCAATCATCGTTACCACTCCACCGTTACCACTCCACCGTTACCACCAACCATCGTTAGCTCAGTTACCAAAGCACCTCTATTTTAGGTAATTCTCATCCTTTCATATTTGTTTTCCTAGTTAATTTCCTTACATATAAAATGTGTACTGTGCATGTTTCTACAATACAAGGCAAAATAATTACCTAATTATTATGCAAGAGCATAGTAATCAGATAATTACATTTAGTTGGTTATTGTGAATGACACAATAACCAGTTTGAGATGCATTATCATCCTAGTCCATGAGACTGGGCTGAGTTCAGCCTAATATAAGATAGTTTGTGTTTTACTTGGGTCGGTCTCAACTCAATTTTGTTCAGGGTCCGACCCGTACAAAAATTTACAAAAAAATACATTTTCAAAAAATATCCATGATTTTCTTATATATTTTTCTATCCATTTTAATTAATATTGGTTCAAATATTGGTTATTTCTTATATACCGTAAAAACTCAAATGCAATATTAAAATATCCGATTTTCATGAAAACTTTATTTTTTTCATGCATACGGCCAAGTTTCTCAAAGAGAAAATCATATCATATTTTCATACAACAAAAATTCAAAAAATATATATTAGCATGCATTTTGGCTTTAATAACCAGTTTATTAAAGTCACGAGTACTAGGCCAATATTTCAAAACACATAAAAAAAAATATTTTCTTTTCTTTTAATATCTAGAATTATGAATTTATATGTAAAAAATACTCCCGATATTAAAAAGGTAGTTTTTTTATTTGACGTTAGCACAATTAGGTTTTACACGATAAGATAAGGACCTCCTTACTGAGAATGACTTTTTTTAAACTATAAACATACCAAAAATTAGAGAACACGACAAGATCTTATTTTTTATCAAACAATAAAACAATATAGTTTATCTTAGGTAGAGCGTATTTGTGATGCTAATAGTTTCCCTTTACGCAACCAGTCTCCATACCCGATCTTTAAGATCAGTCAGGGTTCTTAGTGATAAAAATACTAGGTGACGACTCCCATTCTATTTTTTCCATTGATAAAAGACAAGAATTTCTTATCTCCCTATATTTACCAAATATATATATATCTATACATGAGGGTGAATAATCGCCGCAACACTACATATATGTGACATTTGATTTTCAGCTTTCTTGGGGAATTATCACCTTTGTTAGGGGTTGCTTAACCATATGATCAAGAAGTTCGCGTCAATATGGATGTAGGCTATAAAAAAAGAAATGTGAGGCATCAAATGTAGTATAGTTATCCTATATCCAAATTATAAGAAACTTTCCATATGGATATAGGCTATATAGCCATCACACATTGAAAAATTAAGAAATATTCCATATGTATTGCTATTCTATATTGAAAAGCTAAGAAATAATTCATGCGGATGTAAGCTATGAAAAAATAAGGCTGAATGCTTATAAAAACATATTAAAAAAAGTCGAATCTCATCCAAGTTTGACTAGGCCATTTGCAAGAGTTTTCCCCTTTTAAAACCCAACCAAGACCTCGGGTCAACCTACCAGGCTAGACATGGTTTTATTACTATGATTTAATTAGCAAGCCTGGTCCTATTATATGAAATATTGAAATAAATAGCTAAATTTGTGAAAAATATTGGTATGTTTTTGTTCAATCAACCGTTTTAGCATGATGATTAATTTGAAATAATTATTCAATGAACATATATTACAAAGTGCATTTTTAAGGTAATTTTTGCTAAGTTATTACTGTTTTAACATTTGAATGTAACATAAAAGTAGTGGAGATGGGGCTTAATGGATTACTCGAGATGAAAATAAAATGTAACAGAGAAGATTGGTTTATACCATATTGGATTGATGTTTGGTATGCCTAATTATAAAGAGGGGGAAAAACTTAAAAAACATATCTTAAGATGAGTTGAATGTAATAAAAGGATTGCATGATTAATAAAAGGGATGAATTGGGTAATTAGCATAGTAAACATAAGAAATTAGTAGAATAATGCTATTTGAAATTTTTTGCAAAGTATTACACTTTCACATTGTCGTGCTTCAAAAGATAGTACACATAATGACACAATGAGTGCTTTAAGGAAAGTGACCATAAAAAACTCCTATAAAAATTCAAGCACGATCCAACAATCATATCAAAAGCTATAGTCCTTTTACACTGTTATCCTTGTTTGGCCTGACCAGACCTCCTTGACATGACTAAAAAATTGATATTTTCTTCCATGTGTAGGGATGTCGAAATAATAAATAACCCATTAAGACCAGAATTGAATCATAGAGAGATTAACTATATAATAATAATAATAAGTTAAAGAGAATTTTGAGATATAAAATTAATGTGAGGATTAAATAATGATAAAAACAAATATCATGGTTAAAAGATCCGTTAACGGTATTTCAAACAAGTACAATATAAACTCCTTTTATTACTTAACTGGAACCCACACACAAAAAATATTCTAATATGATGATTTGTTATTAATAGTTCATTATAAATTATTAAGATAATCATATTAATTATCTTATTTAAGTAACACCAAACTTTTAAATATTGTCAGGAATTCATGATGCTAACTTATATTAATAATAAATCAAGTTACTTTTATAGCATAAATGTAAGTTATACCATACAGTTGGATTGTGAAAGTGCCAAACAATTATTGTACTAAGTGTTATACAACACAAATCTAAATTAACCATTTAACAAGCAAGATATTAAGAATTAATAAGATAAGAATGATAAGACATGTTAATAATAAGTTGTTTAGGATATAAGTATTGAAGTTCATGTTGAGTTTATATTATATTTATTCTTACACCATTAATCTAAACTTTTCACATTGATATAATAAACTTAGTTAAATATAATGAAGAAGAGAAACATAAATAAATAGTATAAGAACAAGTATAGTAAAGGTAATGAAAAGTATAAACAAGAGATTAAAAAAAAATATAATATGAAATAAAACTTAATTATTACAAAAATATAAAGAAAGAAATAAAAAACATGATTTTTATTTGAAAACCAAGATACCTAAATACATGAAAAATACCTCTTTTTATAGGCTAAAATTTAGAACTAATGATTTGATGACTAATTATTGAGTGGGTGGTTAACTTTTGACTTGGTGACAATCCTTATCTTCTTGTCTGTCAAAAACATCATTGTTAATATTGAAATTTGAATAGATTGTCATCATGAAAGTTTTAGAAAATTATCTTAGCTTAAAAAAAATAAAAATTCAGCGTATTTAAACATCTAGAACTCAAGATATGGGCTGAACACTAAACAATATCTGAGTTGCAAGACAGATTCAGACTTCTTTATTATTGCTATAATTTAAACTTGAAAATGGTTTTTTTGAATCTTTGACTCTCATAAAAGTTTTAGACCTATATCTTAACTTTCCATTTATATAGAGCAAACCTAAATCAAAATTCTATAACTCTAGTTATGATCTAATAACCGAATAATATTCTACTTTAAAATGAACTAACATTTCTTTTCCAAGCTTAGCTCTCTCTTTATTTTTTCAATTTCAGTAATTAAACTAATTAATCAATCCCTTGATTTATGTGATAGACTTGCATTTAAAATGAACATTTACTATAAATTAAAGGTACCTTATATTATTAGATATGTTATTATAAAACATGTTCTAGTTAAGGAATTATCGATACTTCAAGTATAAAATAATGATATAAAACCTTGATAAAAATACACTTTTAAGTACTAATCGCTTCTCTTGGGCATAAACCTATCTTACTAGTCCATAAAAGCATTTGCTATGCCATCAATGCAATTTGTTTATGGCAGGTTTTTATTTAGTTATGACATACTAACACTTGAATACTTAGAATCACTCATTATCACAAGATTAATTACATCATTGACATTGAAAAACAGAGGACAACTATTGTGTGAACAATAACTTTTTGAGATTTTAATTGGAGTCTATTTAAGCTAGACAAATATGTATATTTTGACTCAAAACATATTAGAAAGAAAAACTTCATAAAATTATGATTTTTATATAAAATGATTGACTAGTTAATACAACTGGATTCAACCAATCGACTAGTTGAGCTAGATGATAGGACTTTAACCTTGCGCTTCAAAAACGTGAGGTTTACTAAATATCACCATTCAAAAGCGTGATAACTATCTTAATAAACTCTAATTCTTAACAAATTCAATATTGAATGATAAAATTGAATGATAAAATTGAAAGCATAATAAATTAAAGAGAAAACATAAAAACAACCCAACTCAACCTGAGTTAACTCCTGAAACTTATAATGTAAATTATGAGATTATAATAACCTCAATAAAAATAAATAAAAATAAATTATGAAAATTAATTCATAATATAAAAAAATAAATTAAAAAAAATAAAAAATAGCAAAAAAATAATTTCAGTTAACTTGAGTTAGCTCATTAAATCCACGATTCGAGTTATAAAACGAAAATAATCTTATAAAAAATAAATTATAAAACTTAATCTTTTTAAATTCAATATTAAAAAAATAAAATTAAAAAAATTCATATTAAATTCATACCTTTTAAGATGGTGAATACTAAATTCACCTTTTAATTTAGTTTTTGTTATGTAGTAGGTTGTCCGTGCTCAGCTGCGGTTTGATCGATCCCAGAGCCGGGGATCTCTTTCCAAAGTTAACTTAGCCTTAACTTGGTGCCATAGAGAGTGCTAACAACAAATTATGTGCAGATGTAGGTGAGTGAAAAGGTTATTTAACACATGCAGGGAAACCATATAATTTATCACAATAAAAAAGTTTTCTCACAATGAAGAGAACGGAGAGAAAACTGCAGGAAAAACAAAGCAAGAATTGGAAGGGGAAACACTCATAACCAAATAATAAAATCCCCTTCTCGGTGTATAAACAATAGCAATTAGCTACACTGCATGCATAAATAATGCAGACACAATATATGTCCAAAATTGCAAGCTAATGTTTGCAATCATGTGCTAAGGTTGTACATTTTCCGAGGACGCAAGAAATGATCCTCCAAGCACCGACAAAGAACCATGACATAATTAAAACAACACACTTTGCCAAGCACTTCGGATAGTAAGCCTGCAAAAAATAGAAGTTCTGGACAAAAGAATCATTGATATGAATCGAACGAAGCATATCAACGCAAATATATCTTACTATATCTACTCCACCAGATTTATCACTCATGGAACAAAAGCTTTTAAGGCAAGCTTTCCACTCATATGATATAAAAAGAGATAAATGACCACGTTTTCACTCATCACTCTGACCCCCAGACAGCGTTTTATTGATGGGAAACCTATGGATTCCCCTCTTCTTTTCAGAACTTGCTTCCACTCACAATTGATTCTCCTTGGATAAAATTTTTATCATCTTTTTTCTAACATTGGAAACAAGAGGAGGAAGACACCTATGAAACAAATAAATTTGACTGGTGGCTGGGAGAATCTATACCAAAAAAAAAAAAGGCCAAAAGTTAGAAAAAAAAATCACAAAAATATTTCTACAGTGAATGTCGATCTTGTTTTAGTTTCTTTGTTAAGATTTATTTGCTATTTTTCAGAAGGAAAAAAAAAAAACCCATGGTTGCCTCCTTTGCAGCTTCTAGTATTACCTTATTATGAGTACATTTCTAATACTCTGTAAAATCCATAACTACTGTGTATATGTGAGAATAGAGGATTCAATGCTCTCCTTCGATTGACATCACGAATGAGTTTTCGGAAAAGTTAGGAATTTGTGTTTAAAATAACATCCTTTCATGGAGATTTGTCCTATAACACAACTTTTATGTTGCTGCACTGAAAACCACAACTATGCTCATATAAAAAAGCATTATAACATGATGAAAAGGAAAAAAAAAAGAAGGTTAAAAGAAAAGGTTCATGCCGGATCGACATTACAAAACTTTTATCTGATATTCAAATTAAAATATATATTTCTCTAAATACATCAATTTGATATAAATGATGTGTTTTTAAATCTGCGCATGAAACCATATTAGCGTTGCAAGCACGGTCAACAGTTTATATATATATATATATATATATAGAGAGAGAGAGAGAGAGGAAGAAGTTAGTTCAAGTGATTTAATGTCTGCGCATGAAACCATATTGGCATTGCAAGCTCGGTCAGCAGTTAATTTTACTTGGTCAACCACTTTAAAGCCCTTGAGTGAATTCAAATTTGGCGAGGAAGTCATCTCTCTGGTGAATTTGACTATGTCATCTACAAACACTTATCTATCACAATCCTAAAGCCATTGAAGCAGTCAATATTTATAACTGCTTTTTTTCTTGTTGAGCTATAAAAATGTGAAGATGTTTAAGAAATTTACATCGACGAAGCAATCATGGAAATGAAATTGAAGCAGCGAAGCTCCCACACGGGACTCATGCAGGATTTCTGATGATTGGCAAGATTTGAGAGAACATTTTATTATATAAAACCCGGTGTTAATACTTAATTGCGCACGATTATGTTTGTTAATGATATATAGTGCTTGGCTATACTATATCCAACAGATAAGAGATGAAAATAATAAAAAATATAAAAAACAATAAAAAAATAAAATATAAAAATATAACTATATTTATTAATAATATACATGATAAAAATGATTATCCTTTTATTTTATTTGGTTAATGGTTAATAAAAAAAATAAAAAATTAAAATTTATTTTACGTTTATTATATATCACTGTTAAATTTTATACACAAATATTTTAGTTTATTTGAGTGTTGATAATAATAATAATAATAATAAATTTAGTTTTAAAACCCGGACTTACTTGACAAGTTAACTTAGAACCTTGTTGATCTTAGACTTATATCAGTTCAAGTTTAAAAAAATAGAGGAAAGATTGAATCAGATTGAACCAAGTCAAAAACTTGTTAATTTTTTTATTAAAAGAATATCATTTTGATTTTAAAAAAAAGTTAAAATGGATTGACTCTCCTGATTTGTAACTCGAGTCTTGGCTTGAATCAAGTTTTAAAACTATAATAATAATAATAATTTTTATTTTTGTATTTTTTCATTGAACAATGTTGGAATTAAGAGTTTTTTACATGAATATTTTAGAGATATAAAAATAAAAATATTGTATTTGAAGACATGTCTCATCTATATATCTAATGTTTTGAAAATACATAAATCCACTATAAAATTATCCAAAAATAAAATTATTTTTATATTTATTTATATTTATCTCTATTTCTTCAACTAAATATATTTATATCCATATTATCTCTCGTCTCATCTATATTAAAATAGTAACCAAATGCTACATAAATAATCCAAACGCTACATAAATAGTATAGTGGTTAATGTTGCAAAATACAAGACATATTAAAGAATAGCCACGGTTAAATTTATACCAAAGAACCAAGAAAGTATATTTATAGATAGAAAAACAACGTTACTTCTTCTTGCTCTATCTACTTGGTAATCAAGTCTTTCAAGATATATCTTGCACTATATTGCAGGTAAAACCTTTTTTTTTTCAATGTAATAAAACCTAGATGACAAAAATAAAATAAAATAAAGACTCAATTCTCGAGGCAGTGATAATATTCAAAAAGTGAACAAGTGGTTTATTTTATGGACTCCATAAATTCAATAATATATTTTTTAATTTAATTATATGGTAAAAAAAATTAAAAACTATTATATTTAAAAACAAATCTCTTGTACAGTAAAAATAGAAAAAGAGGCTGAGATTTTAGTTGAAGATTAAAATTTGGTCTCTAAAGTTTCAATTAGTTTTAATTAATAAAATAAAATTTTATTTTACAAAATCAAGTATCAACTTAGGTCAAAATGATTTTTTTAAGATTGCAAAAACCTTATCACAACTTCATTTTATTTATAATTATAATTATAATTATATTCTGAATTTTTATTTTTCTTGTTAGAATGTATTAAATAGTTTCAAGTTTTTATTTGTTTGAAAATGACAAAAAAGTGTAATTTCTTTTTGGTTGAATGATGGCTTTTTGGTTGGAGGGTAATGCTGTAATTTGGCTTATATGTTCAAGTAAAAATAAAATATATCAAAGACAAAAAAGAAATGAACTGTAAAAAAAAAGTGTGTAAAAAATATTGGAAAAACATCACCAGGACTTGAAACTATGCAGTTTTGGACAGAAGTTTTAGGTTGTCTTCCTCGCCACTGATTAAATGGCGTTCATTTTGATCACTTATGCCTCATGTTTATTTTAAACATATTTTTGTTAAAAAAAGAAAGGAGTAATTAATCGATACAACACATGACATGATAGATAATGCATGGTTTTGTAGCTCAGAATCTGGCCATCCAAAAAATCAGGGCAATGTCAAATATATATATATATATATATATATATATTATTTATTGCGGCTCAAAAACACCTTATAAATAATTCAAAAACCCCAAATAACTAGTTTATCATGGTAAACAACCCTGTAATGATCCAAAAACACAAAACTAAACTGATAAAATTTTTCTCTCTCAACCTTTATTTATTTTTCTAGGAAAAAATTAAGGTTTTAAAACCACCTATATATAAACCCATAAAATCAAATAAAACCTTGAACATCAATTTTTTTTTTTATTTACTTGGGGTGTTCAGGCTAGCTTGCGCGCACCACGACTAATCCTCACGGCCCACTGAATACCCTGCAAACCCAGTAGGCATGTAAGGCACCGCGGGGGTGACAGACGTGCACGCCAAGACTCGAATCCAGGTGCAGTGGAAGGAGACAAGCCCCTCCCACCGCTAAGTCAAGCCCTGAACATCAATTTTAATTATATTTGTTGTTGAAAACGCGTCAGCACAAAAAAAAAATTAACTTAAAAAATAAAAAAAAATTAAAACAAACTTACTGGCCAAAATGTACTTTGCCTTAGAATATTAGATTGACCATTATATCTCTATGTGTTTTTAACTTTGGTACCCCATCATTGAATTTTCCCAATCAACAGCAAAATTTGGCAAATTTCTCATCATTTTGAACTTAGAAGGATGCAATCTAAAAAGATATCGAGGATGAAAAACAATGTTGTTATAATAAATGTCCTAGGAATTGTAGCATATCTTCTAGATCATTTTCCGGGCTACACTCGAGTGAAATTAATTTTTTTTTAAATATTAAAAAATATTAATAAATTATTAACATGTTTTTTTATTTAAAAAAAAACTATATGAGAACTGTTAACATGTGTTTTTTAGGTTTTTTTATAGCAAAATCTAGTTGCCCAATTTATTTGGGCTTTCATCCATTACTTAAGCTGTTTAAATTTTCTCTTTATGGGCTTTTGATAGCAGAATTCAAAATTTTCTTCCTAGACCATTTACTTGGATGCGCTTAATTAGTATTTTTGAAGTTACTTTAATTGAATGTTTGACTTTTATCATAGCAGTCAAAATACCTTTCAAAAATTAACTTTACAAATGCTCCAAAAAATGCATTTATATTATGGACGAACTTGCTGGGAATACCACACTTATATTCATATGCTATGGTCCTGAGGAAGACAGCAAGGGAAAGTCAGCATTTTTGCTGATAATAGCTACTACTTCGAGTGATGCACGTTCTTCATCTGAACTTGAAATCAAAATGGAGAAGAGATGAGACTCATGGAAATCATAAACACTCAACAAAGACAATAGCATGCAATCATGCCTTGTGAAACCATAGAGGAAACCTCAATACATCATACTTTTTTATTAGTCTTTAAAAATCAATGAATAAAAATAAGGAAAACAATGTGGAGGTTTGAGGTTACATTTCATAACAAAGTGCAGAAACTGATCTTCCAACAAAGTCTTGCATTTTATTTTAAAAAGCATTTCATAACAAATTAATTTTAAATTAATTTTTTTTCCTATCATCAACATTTTTTTATTGATGTAAGGAGTTGAGATTGTTTACCTTTCGTGGTGAATGTTGCAGTAGATGTAGAATCTTCATTGTTTATTTGAGTTGGAGTACTGGTTGATGCATTTATATTTTCAAGGATTTCCATTTGAAATTAATAGCAAAAACATGTCAATAATCTGGAAGTAAATGACAGAGAGAGGTTGTTTATGTAAAGGATCTGGTGATGGAAGTAGAAGATTGAGAGGGAACGAGAGAGTAGTGATTTTGATGACGAAGAGAGGTTGCTTGCCACGTATGGTTTTGCTGCTCTTATCTCCGTTGTTCGTGATCCTTTACTGTAATGGACTCATGGTTTTTTCTAGCATGCTTTTTTTTTTTTCTTGGGTTTTGTCTAATAATTTGAATGGGTCATTTGTTTTCCTTGGTCTTATCTTCGTTGTTCGCGATCCTTTACTGTGATGGACTCATGCTTCTTTTTTTTTCATTACAAAATACATTTATTGTGGATTGGTAGTGTTTCGGCTCTAATCAAACAATTAATTGAAACCTAAGAAAAGCAATTCTTGAAACCAAACTATGCTATATATAACTTAGGAGAGGATTTATGCTAGCAAGAATGACAAGGACAGTTGATAGGAAAAGGTTCTTGAACATTACAACGCAACACACAACAAAACTGAAGTCGTTGGTTGTTCATGATCACTTCTCTTATGTATACTGCATCATCCTCAAGGTGTTGTATTGGTATCTCACATCGGTAAAGTTGTTGCCGATTGGAAAAATAAAAGGTAAAACTGTAATATTTCATATTAATAGGTGATGATTTGGTAATTGATGTTATTAGTAGTATTGGTTATTGATTTATTAAAAATGTTTTCGTACCATATGTTATTATCAAGAATAAATTCATGAGAATAGTAAAACTCAAATTAAAAAATATCTGGAAAGTTGGGTTGTATTATAATATTTGATGTGACAGTCAGTCTCACTAACTGTCTAGTTGTGCCGATGGGATCGTCGAACTTCTTAAAAAGGATGGATTGTAATAACCTACATCTATGAGTGAGTATGTACTATCTAATCTAATCTTATTAGTAATGCTGGTTGCTGACTCGTTGAACACGTTTTGAAACAATATATGATTATCAAGAACATATTTGTATTAACAATAAGATTCAAAGTGAATAATATATGGTAGGTTGGGTCAAGTTGTGATAAATACAATTTTTTTTTTTCCATAAATTTGTTAGAGGCTGTCTTGATTGTTTCTTTCTCATGATAACTAGACGATATCAACAAAGAATTTGATTTCAATTTATCTTTTTAATATGATCCTTTTAGCCATGATATATATATGTATTATGGTCCTTTTTATCATTAATGAAAGCTGTAAACACATTTTACTGTTTTTGAATTAGCATGTCTGATGCTTTGATAGCTATTATATGTTTTCCCATCCTCAACTTCATAATATGCCTTTTCTATTTTGAACCTGCAAAGCTAGAGAGCCAATCTACGATTAGAAGTTTTCATATAAGAGCTTCAAGCTGGAGAAAATTGGACCAGGTAAGTTGCCGCTCTTTCCCTGCATATCATTCGTTCTAGCCATGAAGTTTCTCAAATATATTACTTCCAGGCATGAAATTTCTGAAATAGGTTGTGGGGTTAGTGTTAAAACTGATATAAGAGCTGGATTCAAGCTGCGTTATGTAATTCTAACAATTCTTCTTATTTGTTTCAAACGCGATTGTTGTCAGAGGAGAATTCGGGACAGAATATACACTGCATATCATTTTTCTCATGAAGTCGGAATGGTCGGAAAGTTATGCTTTCTCTTCCCCAATGCCTACGTCAAATCTATCCTTTTTTTAAAAAAAAATGAAAGATACTTCTGCTTGACTTGGTGCCTTTTGACTTCGGTTGTGTCCTATATTTCACCTCACATGCTGCTGGTGCTTGTTGACAATGTTTTTTCCTGAAAAGCTTGGTTGTAGACCTCCTCAAGAGAAATAACTAATTCAATGATTTGATTAAAAAAAAAACACCAGCTACTTGAGATGAACCACCACTAGCAGCAGGTAACAATTTGAGAATCTAATTGAATTGTGTGTTCTGACAATGATCCGAGAGTGGATACCAAGCAAGGTCATCATGTCACACTAGCTAGGCTAGCGCATGCCATGAAAGAGAGCTAGAGATGAGGTCTCAAACCAATCCAGTAAGGCAGATGAGACAAGTTAGCTGATCCAACAGAATACGTAGAGAACTCTCACTCCCAATCACGGAAGAGAGAGTCATCCTACTCGTTATCTTTCTTTTGCGGGAGCTTGGTCTGTCTAAGAGATAAGCTAGACAAGAACCTCTGTGGCCTGGTATGTCCTGGATTCCAGAATCCTAGCACCAAGAAGCTTCAATCTGCCAAGACTCACCGCACATAACTTGTTAACATGCCTCACCTGCTTACAGGCTTCGTTCACTTGCTTCTAAATACCTGGATTGAGAGTTAGCAATCTACCTATCCAATTGAGAGTGCATGTTGGGTGAGAAAAGGAGACAGGAAGATTCTTAACACACATGTTTGTTACGCCCCGAAAATGATAACATTATTCAACCTAAACAACTATGTTTTATTTAGATTCAATTTGTGAGGAACATGAAAACAAACAAACACGTTTTGATGCTCGCATCAAGAGGTAAACGTTACTTATCTCTACTGCAAAAATTACAGAAACTCGATCCTCATATCAGAAGTGCCATCCCGCTGTGTTATTCGGCAACAACACTAGTACCTATCTAATGTTATTGGGCCAGCATTAGGGTACCATCGGTAGCCCGTGAATGATTATGAGTCCATATGGAGCCTAAACTAAGCAATACGTAGCTCTAAGTGTCCATAAATTTCGTCATGTTAAGTTATTTTGTCAGAGTATATGTTTTATAATTCAGATTTTATTTATGGATCTTTGTCTTTAGATCTGAATTTGGATTTGAAAAGCATTAGAATATATTTTAGAGAAATTTTCTGGTTAAAAAATTAGAAATAAAATTTATATTTCTTTTTATATATTCTATATCAATATAAAAAATACTTAATATAGCTAGCTTGTTATCAAACAAAAATATGTTTTAAAGTAATATTTTGATTTTTATATAAATTTTTTTAGTATATTTGCAATAATATGTAAAATGAATTTTTTATTTAGTAAATTAATTTAAAATGTCATAATGCATAATATAATAAAAAGAATTTTTTTTAATAATAAACTATTTTTTTTAACAATTATTCCAATATATAGCTGTATATTCAAGTTTTTTTTTTTTTCCTAAACTTGTTTTGAGGATACCTTGATACCCCAACTCTCTGAGGCATCTTTGTCAACTATTTTGAAAGCCAAGGTATTGGCAATGTGTAGGCAAAGAATCTCTTATTTATCAAATGATTAGTATTTATCCGATCAAGAAACAAGATCCTTTCTTAGTTTGTTATTCGCCTCACATTAAAATAAAATTCTAGAATATAATTAAGATTTTTTTAAAATCTTTATAGCTAGGTTTTTATCAAAGATTTTGCTATGAAATTTATTAGCAAAAACAAAGAACCTCTTTATAAATTTGATAGTTTTTTGGGAGATATAAAAACCAAGAAAACGAACATAATTTTTTTTTAAAAAAATTGTTTTTAAAACAATTAAACTATTTTTCTTTATGATATAAAAGAATGTTTATAAATGTTTAAAATGTTATTCTATAAAATTTAAAAAAATAAAAATATCATCAATGTATATAATATAAAATTTTAAATATGCATTGGAAATGTTATTGATGATTCTTTAAAATTTAAATAGAGCATTTTTTACTTTGAATGAATGATATTCCACTCGTGTTGGTCAAAATGGAATTATAAATATAATTTTATAATGATATTTTAGATAAATTTAAATTTGTCAAAATCCTAAATTTATATCAAATTTTAATAATAATAATAATAAGTGGAATTCAGTATATGATCATTTAGAAAAATGCCAGCATAATTGTCAAAAGTCCAAGAATTATCAAATCGAACACTCCTCTGTCAATAAATTGGAACCTCTCTTTTCTGTAACAAACTAACGAAATAAAGCAGGTGTGTGTTTATTTTATTTTATCCTTTTATTTAGATCAAGGGTGCGTGTGGGTGTATCAGTTTTTGATAAAGACAACACAGCACACAGGTAATGCTAATAATGTTGACACTATGGAATACAACATGGCGAGCAAATTAGGAACCAAATATGTGGCAAGCTGCGGCTGGACTCGAGATTGAGTTGAGTTGACTGGAAGAGCCAAGAAAGGAACCTCCAACATGTTTTCCTTGGAAGTGAAGAGTTGACGCCATATTAGACAAGTAAGTGGATGAATGGAGCACATATATTTCATCACGACTTCAATAATTATTTCAACTCGGACGTGCGTTAGGCACCAAGGCAGCTTCCAACGCAATATTTAACTAAGATTTTGCTGTGCAGCTGGTGTATCTATATTTATTTTAGTCTTTTAAAATATATTGAAAAATATTAAATTTTTTATTTATTTTTCTTTAAATTAATATTACAGTGTTTTTAGATCATTTTGATATATTAATATTAAAAATAAATTTAAAATAAAAAATAACCATTGTAACAACACCAAACTATATATATATATATATTTGCGTGTGAAAGGGGCATGGCCACCGCCAAAATTGAGCGTGATGTGAAATCTTTTATTTGTCCTTTGATTATTAGGAATGTTGAATTTCGAAACTTGAATGGAAGTGGGATCTTGCAAATCTCTCTTGATAAGTGGAGATTTTGAACATTGGAAAAAAGAAACTATTATTTAATCTTCAAAGCTACTTTTCATTTTATACCAAATATAAATAAAATCATAGCACAATTAAACATTAGGAATTAGGACCTATCGTTTTCCTTTGGTTATTTGGGCTGGGAGAGATCCAATGGAGACATGAAGCCAACTTGCATCAATAACTGACGCCTGTGATACCAAACACACGTTATCGAATCCATTCATGGGTTGTAAATTTCATATTTAGCACCCTTTTTGTACTCCCAATAGGCCGACTGGAGGAGAGAGAGGGGCTCCAATCAGCGCCGCCGTTAAGATATTTTCTCTTATTTGGAAACAAACACTTGAATTAAATTCATGACGGCCCTCAAAAACGCACTGCACTAATAATCCATCCGTTAAGCATTGTATAACTTTTTTTTGTTTCATTATTTTTAATAAAGTGAATATTCGAGGCCATTTAAATATATTTTAACTAATTTTATGTATTTTAAAATTAAAAATTATATAAATTTTTAATAGCTTTTTAATTTATGAAACTTAAATTAATAATTAATATAAGATAAATATAGAATTTTATCAGTTAAATTACTTTTCTTGTAATTATATAACTTCCCATTCTTTGATGTTAGTAATTTGTTTTTAATAATAATGATAATAATAATAATAATATAGTATACAAATTGTAAAATATCTTCAGGAAATTAAGTGAAAAAAATCCCTGATTTTTGTACCCTAAACTATATGATATTTTGAATTTACTCTTAAACAGTAGAAATTAACCAAAAATAAATTAATAAAAATCCTTTTAACCCCTCTTTCTTTCTCATTAACGTGTAACGGCCGGGGNGGGGGGTAACCTAACCTCCATAAAAAAAAAAGTTCCAGTACAAGAAACTTAAATTGAATATCCTTCTTAAATATATTTCTATAAACCTCAATTCAAAAAATTTCAAATCTACAACAAAAAAACTCTATATTCTTTTTTGATTTTTTTTAAATAATGATTTTAGGCATGGATTTGCATTTCAGAGATTAATCTTTGGTTTATTAGCAAAGAAAGAGAAAGGAATCAAAAGAATATTATGGATTTTTTTGTTGTTTTCTTAATAAAAAGATAATAATAGTGGAAAATTAAAAAAAAAACTAGTAGGATGAAAATTCAATGTTTTTTTTAGGGGTATGTGTTATGAAAAAAAACGTAAACACCCAAAAATTGTCTTTTTAATAGTTTTAGCCATTTTAATTATTTTGTTATTTTCTTCATTTTTATTTTTTTATATGTCAAAATATCTAGAAAATCATAAAAAAATGCAAAAATATTGAAAAAAAAACAATATATAGCTGGGTTTCAGAATAGATAAATAATTGAGCATCGTAAATGAAAAATAAGGTATGGGAATGTTTTGTTATATTTAAGGACTTAATTGAAAAAAAGACTTAATTTGATTTAACTGGCTAAAATTCAAAGAAATTAAGGTTGAAGGATGAGTTTGGAAAAAATAGCCATGTTAGAAAATTAGTTGAGATAAAAAATTGAAATTAGGAATTAACTTGACTTAAAAATAAAGAACTAAAGAACCAATAGCTGGAGTGGAAGCCTTAAAGAAATTAGAGGGCCTAAGGTAACTCTATTAGGAGTGAAATTAAGAAAAAAAAATATACTAAAATTAAAAATTAAAAGACCTAGGACTAAAAAGCAAAATGCACTGAATTGGAGGGGCTCCGCTGAAGTTTGACTTGATTGAATTAAAAGAAAACTAATTTTGATAAGGAAGCAAAAACAACGCCATTTGTAAACCCCTGGAAAAATTATTTAACAAAAAATTGAAATTGAATTGAGGAATTAAAACTTAATATAAAGGGTAAAATTAAAAAAATAATAAGAGGAGAAAATAATTAGAAAGAAATTATAGGGACAAATTTAGAATTAAATGAAGAGAAGGGGTTGATGTCTAATTGGAAAAAATATTTGAGTATAAAAACTCTTTCCCTCACACTTTTTAAGGCTAGCTGGAAGAAAGAGGAAAAGAATAGAGAAAAACCAACAAAATTAAAAAAAAATTCTTAACAAAAAAAACCATAGGAAATTAAGGATTTGGAGGAGAGACAGAGGGTAATGGCTACCCACTGCATCTTAAGCATCTTATCAGGAGAGAAAAGTGAGGAAAACTAGGGGGAGGATGTTCTATTAATGACAACGAGGACTTTAGGGGAGGATTAAAAATTTCAACTAGCTATGATTCAAAAACTAGAATAACATATGATAAGTGGTTTTAGATTTATTCTACCAATCTTATACAATTTGAATAGCATTTAAACTAGAAATAATTAATTTTAGGTTAGGGTTTATGAAAAATGTTTGGGGAAAATGTATATTGATTATGAATTGACTCATTTGGGTTAGAGTAACTTGTAATCAATGTTAAATTAGTAGGAATTGATGAAGAAAACATGATAATCCTGAAGTCATTCATAGTCGGCCACAAGGGTGCTAATTGATGTATAATAAAATTATGTTTATTTAAGTTAATTATGTTTTATCATCTCATCATAATTTCACGTGTAAAATAATTTTAGATAAGATTAGATATTTTATCTAATACAATTGAATTGACTATGTTGTTGTGAATTGAAACTTTGAGAATGGTTAAAGAACTTAGAGATAAGTGTCATTATGATTAATTGATTTTGCATATATCAGAGAAATTAATAGAAAATATACATTTTTATTTCATTACACTATTATTAATGTGAATTATAACAAATGTTTATGATAAATTAGGAGTGTATATGACTATGCTAATATCGTAAAAGGTAAAATAAGTAATAAATCTAATGTTGAGTGTCATAACCTAAATCTAGGTTATTCTTTAAAATTTATTTTTTTAAATAAAATTAAAAAATAATAATAAAGGTTGTCAATATGGAGAAAGTAGGCTAGGAAATGAAGTTGTAATTTTTGGAGGAAACTCAATACCTAATTATGCCTAATTATACCAAAAAATGAAAAAAAAGAAGCAAATTCAAGGTTAAATTAAATGATTATTGGATGAATTTGCATAAAAATTAAGTCCAATAACATAATTAATTTTTAAATAGACCAATTTGATTTCATCATGAGTCAAATCAAATTTTAATTATGTTTAAGAATTAATTTGGATTCAATTAAAGGATTTAATTAAGTGCAAGGACTTAATTATACTTTAAATGGGTCAAATTAATTTTATAGGGGCTTAATTGGTGAAAACTTATGTTTTAGAGCTTAATTTGGGCTTAATTAAGAATAATAAAATTAAGAGATCAAATATAATTTTTACTAAGTTAATTGATTGAAATTAGGGGCTACATTACATTAAATAAAAAGATTTTATGGTCAATTAGGTTTCAATTAAAAGCAATTGAAAGAGAGAAAACTGAAATAAACTTTGGCAAAAACAAGAATCAGCAATGTTCATTATGTTTTTATTTTTCTCTGAAAAAACTGATCAGGTTACCTACTTTACAACTGCATTTAATATATCTAATGTCCACCAAATTTGATAAATCATATACAAAAATGATCCTTTACACTTTTTCTATAAAACCATATGATTAGTTTAGGCTAAATGATAATAAATCATTTCTGGTGACAGCCTAAAGGGGTCAACTCAGTCAGCTTTTGTCTGTAGATTTGCAATTTATGATATCTACTTTGAGCCAACGGTGGGATCCTTTTTAACTGAATCAAGGGTTGAAATTTTTTTTAATATAGACAAGATTGCCCTCTTCCATCACCTATAAATAAAGATGGATTTCATGGCCCGAGTGAGGAGAAAATTGGGTCCAAAGTTAGCTAAAAAACCAGTTTTTCTGTCGGTTTCCGCAAATTTTCTTCTTTGTTTCTCTTTCCACTATGGCCTTCAGTTGCCACCACCATCACTGGATGTACCACTATCAGTTCCATAACCCTGCTCCTCTTTAGTGGTAGAGTAGCCACTACGACCTTCTCTCTCCTCTCTGTTTTCTCCCCATTGCCGGTTTTCTTCTTTTTCTATCTTTCTTCGATGCCCGCCCTCCCTTTCACAGCCCAAGCCACCATCCTCAAGTCAGCCCCTTACCTTTTTTACCACCAACCGGCCACTAAGCAGCCACCGAGACTCTCTCCTTCTTTTTCTTTCAACGTTTCTCTCTCCTTTACAACCTTTTCCTCTTCTTTTTCTGACTGTAGCCGCTCCAGCCAACTCCACCACCATTTCCACTATCGACTTCAGGTCATCCTTCCCCACTAGCCAACCATCAACGCCACACCAGGTGATCCATCTTCCTTGTTTCGCCTTCCTCTTCCCGTGAGAGCACCACTATTTTGTACAGTGGAACGTCAATTATAATTCATGTCTACAATTCTAGTGGACACAAAACAAAGTAGTAATAATAAATAAATAAAATTAATTTTTTTAAAAAAATTGTGATTTTCTCGCATATTTTTCTATCAATTTTGCATAACATTGGGTCATATATTTACACTATAAAATACAAATCTAATATTAAAATATCATTTTTAAAAAAATATTTTAAAAAATAAAAAAAAATTAAATCAATTTTCATTTTTTTAAAAAATATTTTTTTATATACAGTCAAATCCTGAAATTGTCCAATTATATTTTTCATAAAAAAACAAAAATTGCATCCTTTTCATGTAAATAAAATTCAAAAATGGATATCGTAACTAGTTTATGATTATCCATTAGGATTTGGTCAACATGTTAAATTTTTTTTTCCAATTTTTGTTTTAATCTAGATGTAGACTTTAATATTTATGCAGAGTAAAATTACACGATAAAGTATACTCTCGGGTATTAAAGATACAAGATATAAATAAATATGATGCTAAAATTCAGACTTTAGAACGGTTGAGATTTTACCAACAGATACCTGACTTAGAAAAAAATAATTAAACAACAATACAGCTCACCTTAGGTAGGATGTACTAGGGGTATGTGTCTTCTCCTTGCACAAATAGTCTCTTACTCAGACTCTCGTAAAAGCCTTCGCCGTAATACTAGGTGATGACTCCTAAACATTAATCATAATTTTATGATTAAATCTAAAACTCTTTCCAACACATAACACCTCACACTTGAGGCATGAAAAAAAGCCTTCGCCGTCGCTAGATGACATTGCTCCAGCTCGCATCTTGCGACATTAAGCATGTTTTTTCTTGAAATAGTTTTGATTATTTTAAGTAAATGCTAGTTAGGTAATAATTTTTAGAAAGTTATAATTAATGATATTCGAATGTAAATGACATAGTAAGGATTATTTTGAAAGATGAGAAATTGAACAAAAATGTTCAACTTATTATAAAACTGTAGAAATGAAAACTGGATAGCCTTATCTTCTAATGAAATGAGATTAAGGCATGAAAATGATAAAATTTAGGATAGGTTTCTCATATAATTCATCGTACGAGGTGTTATCTTTCTAATGGGACTAATTTTGCTTAATTTGGAATTCTAAAACTCCAAATATAAGTCAAAATATAAGAGGAGGTCAAGCTGAAAATTGTATTGAATAATTTTGATCAATTATGATAACGAGGGTTTTAGCACATTAATGGAAAACTGGACTTTTATTTCTTCAGCACAAAATATAGCTTAAAATATTAGATTCATAAGAAACATGTCATGCTCTAAACCAAATTTTATAATTTTAATCATAATTAAAATAAGAACTTATGTTTTAAAATGGTCAAGATGGATTGACCAGAGTTGACTAACTTTTATTTTACTTAAGAGTTGTTATAATATAAGAACTAAAGTATTGTGATGGTAATAGTGAAATGAGATATAATTGAATATACCTATTGTTACAAGAGAAGTCTCAGGAGCTGTGCAACAGTAGAGGGATATGACAAAAGCTTTGACAACAAGCAGGTGTTTAATACCTTGATTTTTTTATTTATTAAGTTTTTCTAAAAAAAAAAGAGAGGTAAATTAATTGTTGATGTAGAATTTTAATTCATTTAATTATATTGAAGAAAAAGAACTAGCTTTTTGGTAATGAGACTAATGCTCAGTAATGAGCAAATGAATTAGGTTCCCAGTAATGAGACTAGTGCTCAGTAATGAGCAAAGAAATTAGCTTCCCAGTAATGGGACTAGTGCTTGGTAATGATCAAAAGAATTAAATTCTTGGTAATGGGATTAATGCTTGGTGTCGCACATGTGCAGCATCGCGATAATCATCCACCCTTCAAAAAAAAAATGGTGAATCTGTGGTAAAATATAGATACACAAGGAATTCTTTTCTTTTATCGGTGAAACATTATAATGGGAGTTACCATTTAGTATTTTGGTTACTGGAAACCTTAACTAGTCTCAGAGATCGAGTATTGAGATCGGTTGCGTAAAGAAAAGGTATTAGCACCCCAACTACACTCTACCTAAGGTAGTTCATATTGTTTTCTTGCTGATAAAATCTAAAGTTGTGTTATGGTTTCTAATTGTTGGTCTGTTTAAGATTCAAGATAAACATTCCTTAATAAGAAGATTCTTATTTTAATGAAGTAAAACCTAACCGTTTTATTATCCAAGAAAGAATTAAATATCCAGAATACATATTATGTATAAATTCATAATCTCTGATACTAAAACAAAACAAATAAAAGTTTTGTTGTTATTGAAATTTTGGTTAATGTTCTCTTGACTTTAATAAACTAGTTATTAAAGTCAAAATACATGCTAAAACATTGTTTTTTGGTGTATGAAAAATACAAAATAATTTTTTAGTTTTGAGACACTTAACCGCATGCATAATTTTTTTTCTTTTTTTTTCAAATTCTTTTGTATTTTTAGAAGTTTTGATGAGAACATACTAGATTTGTATTTTTATGATGTAAAATATAAACCAATATTTTATCAAAAAAAGTAGAAAAACACACGGGAAAAAACTTTTTTGAATTGGGCCGAACCTAGCCCAAACATTTTGGGTTAGGTTAGGTTTGCCATCCTATTTACAATGTGTTCTTCACTATTCATATGCAATGTGAAAAGTGGAGAAAAAAATGTAGAAGAAGAAGAAAGGGAAAAGGAAGAAGGCTTACCTGCGGTGGCTCATAATGCTTCCAGTGACTGTGTGGCAACGATGTTGCTATTGGTGGCTAGGGCATGGTGGCACGTGGTGCCCAGCGATGCTTCCCTGTTTTTTTCTTTTCTTCTCTCTCTAGGTCATCTTTCTTTCTTTTTCTTTCCATTTCTTCTCCTCTTTTCTCTTTTCTCTTTTCTATTTTATGTTGTTCTGCCCCCTTTTTCTCTTGGTCTTTTTTTTCTCTCCCCTTCCCCTGTTTTTATAGGAAAAAAAATAAGGGAGGGACGTGCCTAGGGTGGCCACTGTGCTGCCACTTTTTAAATTTTTGAAAATGGCTGTGTCAGTGTCTTTTTAAAGAGGAAGATGGTGATGACAGAGGAAGAGAAAAAATCTTCTTCTTTTCTTGTTTCACGTGTCCAGGAGAAAAAGAAAACCCACAGTGTAGTCAAAACAACATTGTTTCAGCTCTTTTTTTTTAATAAACAGTGTATGAAATTTATTTAAAAGGAAAAGGTAGCAAAAATTATGAGAGTTTACATTAGTCCTAAGTTGCAATTTTAATTTAAAAATCAATGCAATTGCATCCCTGTCAAAAATCCAACTGCTGAGTCCTTGGTCTTGAATTTATGCAATTTGAACTTCAATTGATTAATAAACTTTTAATTTTCTCAATTGGGCCCTTGATCAAGTTTTAATTATAGTCCCTCTATTTACATGTCTTTTTCATTTTGGTTCTTAGTTTCAAATTTCTTCAATTAAGTTCCTAATTAGCCATCAAACTTTAATATTTATACAATTACGCCCCTAATATGATCAAATTAACTCTAGAAAATTATAACCCTAGAAAATTATAACCCTAGAACTTTAATTTCTCCCAATTAAAGCCCAAATTGACTTCAAAATCTTTTTTTTTTTGCAATCAAACTCTTTGTAAATTTAATTAAACATTTAATAAAATTTAATGAAGTTCATAAATATCTGATTTTAGATTTTTCTTCCTTAAATTGAATTATCGTTGTCAATAGAGCTCTCATTAGTCGATAAAATATTGCTAAATTTTAATCTTTATAATTTTGGACATCCTCAACCAATTTTTGATCATTTTTAAGGCACTTTGACATTTTTTTTCACTGTTATATTTTTCTAATAATATTTTTTTGTATTTTATTATTTTTTAAAGAGAGAAAAATGTAAATTGAGGAATAACCCAAAAATAGGTTATGACACATGGTAATGAGCAAAGGAATTATCTTTTTAGCAATAGGACTAATGCTTAGTAACAAGTAAAAGAACTAGCTTTATCTGTAATAAGACTAGTGCTCGGTAATTAGTGAAGAAATTAGCTTTTTAGTAATGAGAGTGGTGATTGAAAAATGGATAGGGAGACTTAATTACCTGGTGATAGGTTATCTCCTAGATATAAAGGATGAAATTAAATCCCTGGATGAGTGAAAAAAAATTTAGAAAAGGGTCGGTAATTCAGAGTTGAAGATGACTTTAACTTGTATTGTCTAATGAATGTTAAATTGGTTTTCAAAAGAAATTATTGATACGAATATAATATAGTTGAAATGAAAGTAAAATTTTAAAGTTGTTCCTTTTGTTTAATTTTATTTATTAAGCAATTATGTCTTATTTTATATTAAAATAATTCTAGGTACTTCACATCACTGAGTAGATGAATAGACAAATATGTTATCTTTTTTTTTTGTTAAATTTAATGATTATATAATTTTGTATCTCTTTTGTAATGTCTACTTGGCATGTAAGGAATTAAAATTCCTTTTTGTCTCCCAAACTATTTTATGAATTATAGCTCTTCGTTGTGATAGAATTACGAATGTATGCAAATCACTCATGATGCTTAATGATAACTTGTATATTTGTTTATATATTTATATGATAAGCAAACTACCATGATGGGAGTGTTGGAATATAAAATTAAAAGTTAATCTAATTCATTTGTTATAAGAATGTTTGGGATGATTAGATGAAATTCAAGTTGCATTTTGATGATTTGAGAACAGGTTTTAGTCAATAGCTTAGAATCGCTTGATATAGGAGAAATTATACTGAAATTTTAGTAAATTTAATTTATAGTTGCAACTATGTATATATATAAAATAACCTAAGCAATGGCTTAATCATAAGAAAATTAGGTTTAAATGATGTTTGAAAATTAGAGTTAGTACATCGTTTCACTTTAAATGAAATGGTTGTTTTACTTAAAAAGAAAAGAACTCGTTGATGAAGATAAGAAGAAAATGGTGTCATTTTGTTCATCATCTATGTATATTTCTGCATAAAAAATAAATGCATAAATGATTGTTTCACACAATTAAGAGCTTGATCCTAGTCCAAATTGAATCTTTTGGTGGCATAGAAACCAAAGAAATGTGTCTTCTAAGGAAAAAATGCTCTTTAATTAGCCACTATAGTTCTAGTACAAGAAATCAAGGTTTGACTCTCAACATCCATTATAGATTTTGAGCCAAACATGCCCCCTCAGTTATCCTTTCTTCAAGACCATCAACCCAACCTTTCTTCTTCTTCTTCTTTTTTATGCAAGATTTATATCTTTGATACTCTCTCCATAAATCTAGCAATAATATATTGGAGGTCAACACTTAATTTCCAATAATCAATCCTTATAATGATGGTGATTTATTTCCTTTCCAAAAAGGATTGGCACTCACATGTAAAAACTAGTAATAAGTCCAAGCAAGAGGTGGGAAAGAAAGTGAAAAAAAGAAAAAAAAACATTGGAGAGAAGAGACTTGTGAGAAGGGAGAAAGTTAATGACAAGAAGAAGAGAAAAAAGGTCAAACCAACAAAAATTTCTTTTGCTGCTACAAATTCTTTTTTAATTTCAAGTTTATGCAAGTTGTCTTTTTTTATTCAGCAGCTTGTAAAAACCATGATCAAATTACCTTATATTCTTCTTTATATGTGTTATATGAATGGTAAAGTGAGATAATGATCTCATATCATCACCATCATGAATGTTTTGAATATATTGTAATCTTTCAAATCTTATAGTTAAGTGTAAGAACATCATACATGGGTTTTGCTCATTTATTGATGTTTTTCTTTTAGTGTTGATTGTCGAAGGACTTATTACGAGAGCTTTGAAAATTTAAGATTATATGAACACCTAATTTATAGTATGCTAGAAATATAAGTGAAAGAATGATCAATCATTACGATGCATTAGTTTATGATTCAATAAAATAATAGCGGAGTCACCTAGTATCTATGTTCATAATATTGATATTTTCATACATGGAATGGGTAGGAAAACATAACGTCCTATAAAAGTTGTTGTTCTAATGTGGTTTAGAACTTCTCCAGTTGAAAGTAAGCCAAGGATTGGCAAAAGATTTCTTAGAAATTGATTCTCTGACAAGGATTAGGTGGCACCTGCACCTAACATTGATTTTTTTTGCTTTTTTTTTTAAAAATCATTTTATCTTTAACCATATTTTTACCTTTTCAAACCTTTTTTTTTCTTGTGATAAGTCTTTTGGTTTAAGACCTATATTGAAGTTTTTTTTTAAGATATTATACTTCCTTTTAAGGGATTGATGACAAATTTTTTACAAATCATCGTGTTTTTACAAGATGATTTTCAAAAAAACAACTAAAAAAAAATTAGAACAATTAATTGTAATTAAAAAGATAAATTTAAGAGAAAACTCATGGTAAATATAACTTTTTATAAAAAAGATGTTGTAAGGGCAACATCATTCTTACCTTAAGCGTAACTAACCTAAATCTATTGAACCAGCACATATTTTATGATCCCTAATTTTCTTTAATTACTAGGTGACAACTCTCAATTTTTTAAGATACATTTTTGGAGCCTACCACAATATCTACCGATATGCGACAACATTGAAGGTTATTTTTCTAGTATGGGCTATATAATGGTAATATCTCTCATCAGACATCATTAAGATATATGATGGAATGATGAGGATCCTCTCCCGTAGTCTCACTACCTCAAGTTAGTCTCGTGAAAGCCTAATCTCTTACTAACAATAACCTTCATGAGATGCCTCTCTTTATTAGTCAAAGTCATGAAACTTAAAGGAGCTTGACCCAAAGCGAGGTGGGGAAAAACATCCTTAAATTCATTTTTTTTTAGGAACATCCCAAATAAAGGGCTTATTTATTGCAGCCTCTGCATATAAAGTTAAAAGTCAAGGTAAAGAAAATGTCATCATAGTAGCCTTTATAATTGTGAATGGAACACTAGTCTTTATAGGGGTAGAGAACCTCTTTCTCTTAAAGCAAATTGCAATGCCTGTAATAGCTTTCTTAATTGCATCCTCAGGGATGTGGAGTTCATTAATGATAATGGGGTTACTCCCCATCTTTTCTATAGTTTTGCCTTTACTCAAGATAAGAGACGAAGATCCTTTTTAGTGAAATCTCCTTTGTAGCTCTTGTTGAAGCTTTTCCTTCTTCTTTAGTTGCTAGTCTTGCATAAAAACCAAAGTTAGTAGTGAACTTAAATGTAACAAAGATAAAAAGGCTAAAGAATTTGCATACTTTGCTACAAGGTATAACAGTGCCCTCTAGCCATCCTTTCCAGATGAGATCTATTATTCACTTCAAGGGGAGGTAACCTATAATGGTGCGAGCAACCTTAAATACGTTGCATCTCATCTTTAGAGCTGATTGACCTGTTTTACCTCACTATCATCCACCTCCCCTTTTATTTTTTAACATAAGCAAGTTTTACTTGTATGGTTCCCTTTATAGCTCATGTAGGTTTGTTGAAAAAGGTAAAGAACTAATGCGTGTTATTGTCACCATCGGTGGCAAGAATTAGATGCACTACCACAATCTTTAGATCTACCGATTGAATTTTTTGTTGGCATTTGTATTATCATTCCATTAGTAATTAATTTACCAATAAAATCACTGATAAAAATGCTCAATCGATGAATCTTTTATCTGTAATTTTTTTTATAAGTAAGTCTGCTATTAATAAAAAAATATTTTCACCAATGGATTTACTAATAGAAAAGTCACGCAAAAAAAATTAGCTTCATTCCATCAATATTTCCCTTGAAAAAATACTATATATAATTTCATCAGTAATTATTTAAAAATATTAAAAAATCCATTTTACAAAACTATAAAATAATAAATGCTTAGAAAAAAGAAGGAGAAAATCATATGAAAAACAATTCTCCAACAATATTCATATAATTATTAAGAATAAAAAAAATTAAAAATAAAATAAAATAAATATAGTGAAAAAAAACATGAAAAAATAAGAAAAAAAATCTTACTTTAATATGGTTGTAAGTGAAGCTAAGAAGAGAAAAAAATTCATGAAGTATATGAATTTAAAAAAACTGAGAAGAAAAATGAAGAAAGAAGAAGAATACATATCTGAGCATGGAGGAGAAGAGAACAAATTGATGAGAGAAGAAAAGAGAAAGAAATGGATATTGATGTTTTTTACATACAGAGGAGAAGAAAAAGAAGAAGAAAAAGAAGAAGAAAGCCCTATCTATTGTGAAATTATGAATTTTAGGCTTCTTATTAAGATGTTTTATCAACGAATGATTAAATATTAATATTTTTAATCATTTCATTAGTAATTCTATTTGTAATATTTAATTTAATAGAAATTTTACAGAAAACCGTCAAATAACACTTATGACTTTTTAATCCATTGGTAATTTTATCTGTAAAGAACAGTAATAAACAATGTAATTAAAAAGTGAACAGTTCTAGAGCTCTCCAAAAAATATCTACAAAATTTTCCGTTGATGATTTCTTTTGTAATTGACATCATGAATAGTGTTCGCAGTTTACCGACAAAATAAATTATATCGGTAATTTCATTGGTAAAAATAGCATGTCATTAATTTTTTACTTTGTTTTAATTATTTTTTACCCCATTGTAATTCCCTCAGTATTTCCATTTGTATTTATCAATTTTCTAGTAGTGGTGGTAACAGGTCCTAAAGATACTAATTATAGGCTCGATTTAGACATGCCTAAAAAACATATTGAAAATAGATAAAATTATCCACCTGTTAAGGTGCAGCTGACCTTAACCTAATTTATAATATCTAAAAACTTCCCTCACAAATCCTTGGAGTGGGAAGATGTACCCCTAACACATACATGTGGAAAAGGGATTGTATATATGGGTTTGACAAGTCCTAGACCCTACATGTCTAGGTTTAGTTACATTCTAAGTCTAAATATATATGGGTCTTGTAAGCCACCAAACCCAACATTTCTAGGTTTAACTACGTGTTGAGTCCAAGCACATATTGGTTTGGTAAGTTGTTAAATCTTACATTCTTGAGCTCAATATTTTGTCGAGCCCGAATGGATGTAAAGTTGATCTTTCCATGCTCCTAGTTGGGTCATAAAGATACTCATTTTTTTATATCACTAGAAATATAAAAGTCTTTAAAGGGACTAGTTACTTTATTCCCGATTAATTATGTGTATGATATATTTCATCTCTTATTAATAATGTGTAAAAAATATATATCCCTCTTCAATGGTATCAAGCCAAGATGATATTTCAGTCCCTCCTATCAAAAATAAAATAAAATAAGGTTCACATGTTACAAAAATCTTATGAATCCTTTAAAAAGTTCAGCTTCATATTCTTTGTTATGTATTGCATATATATTTTAAAAAACTCTCTCTAAAACATCATTATTATTTTTTTATTGAAAGTCACCAACTTTATTATCAGAGAGTATAAATTCATTAAAAAAAGATTGTTTTAGATAGCAATTACCTTGACCTATCAAGTATTAAGTATCGGTTACTTTAATTAGAAAAAAAAAGAACAAATTTTGAGAAATTAATTAATTATTCAAGTAGTTAAGCCTTGTCATTAAACAATTTAAATTTTGAAAAATTATCAGATCCTATATAGGTTTTTCTTTTTTCTAACAAGTCAGTGTCTTTTAATTTTTTTTTATATTAAAATTAAGTTCCTTCGCCATTAATTTTAGATACACTATTAACATGTGTATTCATTCCTTATGTTGGAACCTGAAATAATAACAGGAGGAATTTACAAAAATCCAAACCACCTCCTAAAGGTTACATCAAATGAGGGTGATCGTCCTTTTTCCTTTTCTTTTCCTTCCTTTTTTTTTTTTTTTTNTAAGAGACAGGAGCCTATCACCACCGGCCCTCCCCATAGCTTGTTGGTTTGTGTTTGGCACGTTACTTCAATAGGTTGAGGAGAGAGGAGAGCAGCAAGATCAAGTATCAATCGCAATTAAGGTCAACTGAATCTTATTGATCTCATGGAGATCTAACTTAAGAAGGGTTAATTTGGTTCCCCACGGTGGTGCCTCGCGCTTGCTGCATATATATATATATGTGTGTGTGTGTGTGTGTGTGTGTGTGAAAGGAGCTAGCGGGAAATTGGGCTGCTGCCGATTCCTTCGTTAGGTTAGGTGGCTCCACAGTAAACATCAATGTAGCATAGACATGTATAGATCGTGAATTATTAACCCAAAGATTTTGACACCTTCTCCTCTCTTTTTTTTCTCGTGACAAATACGCTTGCTTGCTGCTGTTCGCTCTCATTGAGCTTCTCGTTTTCCCTGGCTGAGGTTTTCATAGCCTTCTACTTCCAACTGTGGCACATGACCGTATCACTCTACAGTCCACAATCTACAGGCCACTCTATCAATGAAGAAGCTCTCCCTAGCTGAAAATTTATCTGCATCCTAGCTATAATTGATTACTGTTTGGAATTGGATAACTATTATGAAGAAAAAAAACAAAAAAAACGTGTACCATCACAAACACCACTGTTTCTGAGCACCATAGGCCATTAACTAGGAGAAATTATTAACTCAAATCATAGAGAGTATAGACAATCAACAGTGCCACAATTGATACCTTCAGTACTGCCTACTTCTGCATCAACTAAGCCAGTTCAATGTTGTTTGCCAGTTGAGACACTGTACCGCTACAAAAAATAAAGCCAGTACCAATTTTCCATCCTCCTCTTGACCACCTTGGTTCCATGTCACCTGGCTACTACGTGTTGTCGTTATCATCTTGGAACACTATCACCGTCGGGTCCATCACCATCTTCATGGTGGCTTTGTCAATGTAGAACCAACTACATCTGTAACACATGTTAATTATCAACATGTGCTACGTTTAATGAACATTTCCATTGTTTGCATCTACCATGTTAGTTAATCAATTGCCATTTTACCGATCTTTTCACCCTCAAAAGAAAATCTAATGATTGGAGGCCGGTGGCAGCCACACTAAATATTTCTCATAAGCTATTTGTAAACACATATAAGATATTATGCACTACAGTTTAATTAATTATTATAAGCAGCATAAATATTTTAGATGAGTAATAAAAAAAAACCGACCCTATAGTATACTTTTAGATGAATGTTGTGAGATAAATATTTAGTTGTTTCGAAATGGATTTGAACACTTGTTGGGCCTCAGGTCAATTTTGCTTAAGATTTTCAGACACGGGTCGATTCATTCGAATTTGAGAAACCGAAGACCTAGAGCCAAGCCCATGAACACCTCTTTAGTATAATCTCAAAGCAAACTCTTGGAAATGAAGACCTTACTCAGCAGGGAAGGACAAGATGCCTTTCGAGAAGGGCAGTTGCTCAAAATAAAATCCTAGATGATCAGCTCAACAAATAGTAGTAGATAGCTCAATATATATGGAGCTCTATGCTCTATCTAGTATAATAAAGTTAAGGCCTCCAATTTGTAAGTATTCTTTCATCACATACTAATTATGAGACCAAATATTTAATAAACCACTGCTATCACTTCCATCTCCCAACTACTTCCACCCAAAATTGACATTACAATTTGTAAATACATAAGTTTAGTGAAATGTAGAGGGATGGAGCAATCTTAGAGGGCGAACTAGAAAATGCTATAGCTCTACCTTCAGCAAGATTCTGGGTAAGATGTTATGAATGCTATGGCTAACCTAGAGCGCATTCAATTATACCATTGATAAAACCTAAAGCCGAATTCCCTTTTATAACTTCACCAAACCGTCATCACTAACTACTAATTTGGGATCGTATATAGTTATGAAAACAACCTTCTTTTTATAAATGATCTCTTTCTCGGCCGAGAATGGAGACTAAATAATAGACAGGCACTGCAGCCAATATACTAAATTCCAAGTCATCATCTTGTCAGGAAGAAATCTTCATTTTCACCATATCTAGATCCCAGTCCTCTTCGAGAACGTAATCAAATCAGGATGCGAAATTGCAGCTGCAAGCCATATCCAACATCTAGTCCTTGAACATTTTTCCTGTTTAGAGAAAATCTGAATTTACAAATAATGTGCCTACATTTCTAACACTATATATGCAGGCATATGGACTATCTCTGCCATTGACAATGCGTCGTGTATCCAGAAGTTGAGCATATCACTGAATGTAGTTCTTTCTTATACAAGGCTCAAAAAGTACTGAAACAATTCAGCATTTGAAATTTCCAAACCCACACAGTGCTTTAATGCAATAAAATGACATACATCAAAGTCAACAAAACATATAACCCGAAAGACCAATCACATAAAGAAAATCCCAACATTACAATAGCAAAATCTCCCCCTTTTCCTATACCATTAATTATACCCATCCCCCTTTTTTTTTCCCTAAAAAGAAAGTATAAAAGACAAAAAATAAAAAGGAAGAAGAAAGAAATGATCTTCAGTGCCTCAACTGATATTGATAGAGGACTGAGACATATACCCTCCTAACCCCAACCTAATAACAAGTACGAATACATTAACAAAAAAAGAAAAAGGGACTTGTCATGCATATATACATACAAATTAAGGTATGACCAACTTACTGGCACTAGCTAGAAAGTTGCACCAAATAGTTACTTGATCCTTTCTTCAGCACTGTGTGGTGTAGATGATAATGACGGTGATGATGATATGATTATGATAGCTGAGTTGATGAGAGGGAAGAGGATCCGAGGTTCCTCTCAGTGCAAATACGATTTCTCAACCTTGAAAATAAAACCAATAGGCTGATCTTGCAGCTGACATGATCTCTCTGATCCAAGCTCCTCTCATCTTTAGGTTCCAACCACACCAATCTTATACCCTTGTTAAGAGAGTCTTAATCCATCCCCGATTTGAGTACCATAAACTCCACTACAAACAGAAGTAATAAGAAAAAAAAAATAAGAAAAGAGTAAAAAAAAAAAACCTAAGCTAGAAGAAGACATCCAAGGTCACTAACAAAGAGGGAGATAACTGAGATGAAAGAAATGGTTTTTTAGGTAGAGCTAGATCAAAGAAGTACTGAGGACCCCATATTGGCTGGATCATGCCATGAACCCACACTATTGGTAGTGTTCCAATACATTGAAGGATCTGAGAAGCCAACTTGGTCTATCTGATTCTGGCATGGCACATTCCAGTTCGACCTATTTTGATCATGCTCAATTTTCACCCCTTTCATACCAACCCCAGATTCACTATTCCCACTCATTTGCAAGTCCTCAAAGGGGACTGTCAAGTTTTGGTACTGGTTAGGAGCTCTAGTACTCTTTTGTTGGTTGAAGCTAGAGGCAAGCAAAGAAGCCATAATTGGAGTGGTTGTGTTGGTGGAAGTCGTGGAGGAGCCAAAGAGATTGGAATAACTTGAAAGAAGAGAATTGGAAGTGACCACATCTTGGATTTGCTTAGTAGGGTTAAACCCGTTAGCATCATTAGTACTCATGATTCCTGATGAAAACCCTAATGCAAGAGCATTTAACTGAGGCTGGAGATCATGATACCCAGAAACAGCTGAATACACCCTTGAATTGAACCTACCAGGAAATGGAAGGTCCATCTCTGATGGGTTACTGCTATTTAATCCGTAAAACAAAGGATTAAAATGATTTGAAGTTGGAGAAATATGGTCAATTGGGGTTTGAGGATTAGGATTTGCACTAGAAACTGAATTATTAGCTCCTTCAACGGCTGAGGCTGGTCTCCTGACACGCTTGTTCTTTCTACATCCACCACCAACAGGAACATTCCTTAAAGTTCCACCTCTCGTCCAGTATCTCTTGCAAGCCTTGCAAAAGTGTCTTGGCTGAGATAAGCTGTAGTTGTTATAGTAACAGAACTTGGTGTTTGAGGAGTCACAGCGAGGACACTTGAGAGCTTGCTGCTGCTGCTGCTGTGGTTGTGAAAGTACTTCTTCACTTGGTCTCTCCATTAGTTTACTTGTTGATTCCGTCAGGCTTTTCTCATCTATCTGATTCTGCACCAAAGAGAAAGGGAAAGAAAAGAAAAGAAAAGAAAAAATCAAGAGTGGTGTTTTTATTAGTGTAAAAATAACATTGCAAGATAGATATTCTCTTCCAAAAGCTAAGAAACAAAAAAGGGGTAATGTTTTGTCTAATAATTGAGAGTGAGAGAGAGAGAGAGAGGGTGAAGAACCTGTGGCCATTCGTTAGTAGTTGAAGAGATGACAACCATCTTCTCACAGTTGCCTAACATTTCTTCTCACAAAGGAATCGTTGAAACAAAGAGTAAATAGACAGAGCAGGTGGCGACGTGAGTCTTTCTTGATGGGGTACAAATATTGTCACATACAGGGAGAGAGAGGAGGTGGGGGGGGGGGGGGGGGGGGGGGGANAGAGAGAGTCTGTGTGTGATTAATTAGCAAACATCAGAATTTGTGTGATTTAGTTAGTCAGAATTTCACGTGATGGGGTCTGGTCTAAAATCGAATTTGGGTAGATTGTTTTTTTTAGTGAAATTATTAAAATAGAATGCAAAAGAATATATGGAGGGACATACAATGTATTCAAAATCCAAGAAAAGGACGGGGAGGTAAAGTGGAGCTAGGGATGAATCTTTGAGCTGTTCAAGAAAGAACATTTAAGATATGAGAGACTACATATTCCACCATCACTATACGTAACATTCCTTCGTATTATAGATAGAAATCCACAGATATACATAGAGGGAATCCCTAGAGCTCAAGACCCAATGCAGTCACACAGCAAATCCCACTTCTACTTTAGTTTCTTGTGTTTATTATATTTTATATACTGAATGGTATGATATGTATGTGAACACATACTCCATACAAATTATGGCCCATGGCTTCAACAAGAGAGTACTCATGACGGTGCTCCTAAAAAACAACATCCAATCCATAGCAAGATCCAGTGATGCACATATCATATCAATGTACACTAGCTTTTGAATTGGATGGGATGTTGATATACTGCAAATTAAAAGGTTCCCATCAAGCACGATGTGAGTATTTTTTCAAAGAGTGGCTTGTTCTTGTTTTCTTTCTTTTTTCCCTTTTGTAAGAATGAATTGTACATCATGTTTGACATTACAAGCAGATAAGCTACTGTAGTACTATTTTATGGACTTTATTTCATACGTAGGAGAATGTATTTACTATATTTTGCACGCCTAGTTTAGTACTAATAATATCGTCAAGAATCACCTTGGAGGCATCAAAGGTTGTGAGGCAGTGAGCTATTGGCTGTTGCTACTTTTTGAACGGGAATGAGACCGCCTATTCAACGTTGGGGAGAATGTGAAAACTCCAAGAGAAACAGGACAACAGTGCTCCATGTGGGGAGTCCAAGTTACATCTCAGTCTCAAAGCATAGAAATGGCCATGCTTTATTCCCGAGTGCTAGCTCTTGCATGCTGTGCTTCTTATTCTCTCACCTTATTTTTTGTCTTTAAAAACAAATAAATAGAGAAGCCGTTAACAGTGTCTGTCAGAGAGAGAGAGAGAGGGAGAGAGAGGGAGAGGGAGAGAGATGGAAGCATAAGGTGCAGGAGCCATGTGGTGGGCAGCTCAGATACAGTGGAAAAAAGAATGGTAAAGCTAAAGCATAGTTTGGGGAACATATGGATTTTGTAGTCTTTCAAGGGATCTTCTCCTCCTCCCTAATATCCCATCATTATTCTTGCGCAGTCCTGATCTTAATTAACTTTGATCTTTGGTACAGTAATTAAAATATTATACAGTACCACTCACATTGCTAAATGCTTGATCACTAGCTAGGGTTACTCCTTCCACATGATTTTTATTTTTTTTATATTGCTTTCAAGTATGTGGCCGGAGGAAGGCAGGCTGTAATTAAACTTTAGAGAGGTTAACAATACCAAATTGACATGTTAGGGCAGTTTCCAGATTCGGCTGTCAGTATAGTCTTTTTATTTGCTGCGGAAGAATTAGACAACTAGTTCAGCTACTAGATGCGCGATATCCAGTGGTATTTCTACGAAGCTAGAGTGCGAAATTCAAAGCTCAAGGGCTTGTTTCGAGAAATTATTTACACAGTTCCACTATTCATTTAAACCTAAGCAAACCTTAATCATGTTACAAGAATATTTCATAATCTCATTTGGGTATTCCACCATATCAATCAATTGGACAATTTTGGTCTAATTACTTTTTTTTTCTAATTAAAAGAACTATTCATATGATTCAATAACTGATTTGGGTGAAATTGCAATTCTACAAGTGAGTCGAGATGGAAAAACATGAATATTAGTTGATTTATGTACCCCATCCCATATTTCATCAATCATTTTGTTGATAAAAAATATCATATTATTATACAATGTTTTAAAAAAATCTCTTTGTAGTATTGTTCTTAATTTCATCGGTATATAACGAGAAATTATTTTTATTGGTATATTTATGGACGAACTTTACAGTCGAGTTAATCTCGTCGATAAAAATTTTCATGTCATTATATTTTTTTGATTTTTTTATTTATTATTTTTTCACTATAATTCTCTCAGTATATATCAACGAAATGTTTTCGTTGATATACACTAACAAATATAATGATGGAAAAGTGTGTCAGTAAAATTCATCATAATTTACTGATAAATTTTTTTTATCATAATATTTATCAAATTTGTGATAGTGAAAGGATCAAAACATATAAGTAACCAAAAATATAATGGTGATTTTGAAAATAATCTAAACTAAACTTACAATTTAAGTATCAGTATGTAATAAGTCATTTCATCTAAAATAAAAATGCTATTTTTAAATTCTGGATGCTATAAATATAATTCCAGTATGTTAATCCCATGCATATTAATTAATTACTATGTAGTAGAGAAGTTTTAAATGCATTTATTATTATTATTATTATTATTATTATAAACTTTCAAATCATATAGATTGCTTAATAGTATACAAAACTAACATTATTAATAAATAAATAAATAAGGAGGGGAATTTTTCTATCACTATTCACTTGACCAAAGCTTTTTATTTTTTTAATTTTATTTTTTAACATTAAATTTTTTATCTCGGTCTCATTATCCAGATTTTAAATTTGATAAATTAATTAATTTTTTATTAAATTTTATTTTTAATTTCATCTTTCAACATTTAATTGATTTAAAATTAGACTTTAGAATTTTTTTAGTTTGTTCTCTGTGTAGTTAATATGATCTTATTTCTCAAGTCACAAGTTTAAAGATTTAACTCAAATCGATCCGACTCAATTTTTGTTTTTTTATCCTTTTCTAATTAAATTTTTTCAATATCATTTTTAAATGTTAGGTTGATTAAAAATTGAGTTTTATAAATTATTTCGATATACTTTCTATAGGTTATCTCAATCACATGACACGTGTTGCAAGTCTAGCAAGTTAACATAAGTTTACTCAAGTTTTTTTTTGTTTTTTAGCTTTTTTTAATAGTTTTTTTTCAAATCTCATCATTCAATATTAATTTCATTGAAAATTAACTTTAATAATTTATATTAATTTATTTTTTATAAGGTTATTTTGATCTCATGATCCAAGTCACAGATTATTAGATTAGTCCATATTGATTTAGATTAATTCAATATGTTTTCATTTTAATATTTTTTAAAAAAAATCTTAATTTTTTATTTAAACTATACTTATTTTTAACAATAATCCAAATTATTTTTAAACTATCAAATTTACTAAACCATATTGAATTAACCTTCACATGATTTAATTTTTTTTCTTACTACTAGCATTTTAATTAGCAATACTTTACATTTTATTTTTTTTACATTAAAAAAATTATCTGAACTCCAACGTACATATCATGGGCAATGTTCTAACGATTACTATGCATTATTGACAAATTTCTAAGCTCAGCCTACTTTGAAAACATAAGGTAGGCACCATCGCTAAGAAATTGAAAGAGATGGATGATTATGTCAAGGAATTATATCAAGTGAAAAGTTTAATTGAGGAGTTTCTATAATTTTACACTATATATACTTAAACACATTTTTTCAAGTTTTCTTTTTTTTTTTATAAGCCTAAAAAATGCATAGAAAACACCAAGGGAAACCCAAGGCAAAAAAGAGAGAACAATAGGATCAAAATGGCACCAAATTTTTTTTATATGGATTCACTATTTTCTTGAACTGAATTTAATTTAATTGTATATAAATTTAAGATGGTTATATTTTAACTCATAATTTATAATTAGTTAAAGAATTTTAAGCATAGTTCTCCTATTACTTTTAATGATTTTTTAAATCCAACCTCTGCCAATTGGAATTGATATACTTGATTAATTATATTATTATTAAAAAAAACATTTATTTATTGTATTATACAAAACCTTATAGTAAAGTAAGGTTTGTTTTTAGTAATCATTTTTGGATAAATCTATTATATATTAAGTAACTAGATTCAACCTGGTCTATTGTCCATACATTATACTTTTCTATGTCATATATATATGGATAAGATAACAAACAAAGTTAAACAAAAATGGACATGTGAAATTATTATTATTTTTTGACAAAAACAATCAATGTTATTTCACTAGAGATTCTAAAAGTCTAATTTTATAAGGGGTTAGTTGGCTATAATAAACTAGATTAGAAAGAACTTTAAATTAGACTAGACTAGATTAGAAAGATAATGTTTTAGAGTTTTAATTATTTTTATATTTATATTTTTAGATTATATATATATATATATATTTTTAATTTAGTTTTGATTGGATTTTTTTCTATATAGGGTAGGTCAATTTTATCACTATAAAAATAGTTGATTTATTATTTTTAAAGTCAGTTTATAAGTTATTAACTTTTCAGATTATATCAAATTTCTTTCTATAATTTTATCCACACTTTAGATTTGTTATCAATTAATTTTAATTTCTATAAGAAAATAAATTCAGCAATAAATTCTTTCATCCTGGAAAAAGAAAAGATGGGATACCATGGATCTATATATTCGCTGAAGATCAAATGAATAAAGGACGTACGATTGTGAGAAGTTCGAAACCGAGATACTAAGGACTCATAAAGTTCGCTTGCTATTGATAAGAAATTAATATAAGTCTATACTTGAAGTTTACACGCACACACTTAATCAAAATTAGTTCGGTTAGGGCTTGGCCTAGTGGTGGAAGGGGTTTGTCTCCTTCCACTGCACCTGGGTTCGAGTCCTGGCGTGCACGCCTGTCACCCCCGCGGTGCCTTACATGCCTACTGGGTTTGCAGGGTATTCAGTGGGCCGTGGGGATTAGTCGTGGTGCGCGCAAGCTGGCCCGGACACCCCACGTAAATCAAAAAAAAAAAAATTAGTTCGGTTAGGTGCAGATGCTAGTTCAATTAAGATCGTAAGCTACATTTGTGAACGAATTGACTTAAAATCTTGATTTGCCTATAATGGAAAAATAAATGAAACTAAGCTAAACTTTTATTTTTTTCTTTATTATTTTCACTTTTTTTTTTCCTTCTAATAATGGCTATATAGGTCTACAATATAAAAAAAAATGTAAAATTGAAGTTAAATAACTTATAAGCACATGAATTAATGTAAATCAGTTACCTTTATGAATTTACACTACTAGATTTAATAGTTTTACTAACAAAATTTTTTGTTAGTATTTATATTCATAATTCGTCAATACATATATTATTGACAAGCTTATAAATAGAAACAGCCAATCAAAAATAATCTCATCAGTAATTTATTGTTTATTTATGAGTTCATCGATAATAAATATACTAATAAATTTACAAACGAACAAATTACGCTAAAAAATTTATCCTTTTTATTTTGTTAGTACTTTCATTGGTAAATTTAACATATCACCAACAGAAAAACTAAATGTAATGCCATAAGTGTTTTTATTTGTCCATCAGTAAATATAACATATTACTAATAGAATATCATCTGTAATTTCATTGGTGAGTTAACAGTACCATTTGTAATTGCAACAATTCTTTTCCAACTCCCTCTGGAATATATCGATGAAATTGTTCTATCGGTAACTCCATTAGTAATATTTTAAAAATATTTATTGAATGAAAGTTGAAAAATAATTAAAATAAAATAATATAAAAATCAAATATTTATAACAAATTTAAACATATATATGTTCAAATATAATAAATCTAAAATAGAGACGATGCTGAAAAAGGATGAGGACCATGACGACAAGGAGGAGTTGGTTGTCACTAAGACTATGGGGTTAATTAGAGGGTGCACGTAAATCACTCATTTGTGATCTCAGCTTCATTACTAATAAGTGGAGTTTTTCATAGTCAGCAGTGATTCATTCATATTTATTATTAAGATGGATTGTTTAAGCCTGTAATCATTGGTCTAACATTGCCATAAACTCTGGAGTTTGAGTGCTCAAAATTGATTGTGAGCTTTTAACCGTCAAAGCATTATAGGTTATTAATAAGTTCTTAGTCATAATATTAGAGAGTTCGTACACCTGATTTCTATCAAATCCACTAGACAATTCTACCTTCAACCATAAATTCAAGTTTTCTATCAAATCCACTAGACAATTCTACCTTCAACCATAAATTCAAGTTGATATCTAGATAGGTCAAAGAATTATCCTCGTACCTCTCCTTTAATTGACTGTTATATGTATCTTGAAAAGAAAAAAATAAATTCATTAAATTTAAGGAAATAATAACTTAACAAAAAAAAAATAGTTGAAAACCAGTATACTACAAAATCTTTAACTCGGCTATCTACAAACTACAACATCTTTTTTTGCGATCACCCATCGAGCTTGGCTCGCATCCAAGAACCATAAACTATAAGAAAAAATATTATAAGTTAAATATATTTACAAGAAACAACTTCTAAAAAATGGATGTAATAAAAAAACTCTTACCATCCGCTTCACATGTAAAACCAATAGAATGGAACTGTTGGCATACACGGTAATGGAACTATAAACACACTGGTATACTCGTAAAAAAATCAACAAAAAGCCCCTCCAAATAGTATCAGCTCATTAATAAGTGAATAATTTACATAGTCACTAGAATATTTCTACAAACACATTCTGTCGATATACTCGTGTAATGAACACTATGAATATTGTTATGGAGAATAAGAGAAGGGAAACAATTCTTATAGTCTTTGGAATATACTAATGGACACATTCTATCAGTATAACCGTATGTAATAAACATTATGAACAATGTCAATAAGAAAAGGAATAGTTCCTATAGTCTATAGAATACACCGATAAATACATTCTATTGATATTTTTATCGGTGTAAAATAATGTCTAATATCAAATTGTATATGTATTTCTTATCTATCCATCTTGTGAGTACTTGAATTCATTGCTACATATAAAACACAATAACACCAGTTCACATCACAATAATAAAATAAATATTTCATTACCATTCAATAATAAATTAATATCATTGTTATTACAATCAACTGGATTTCATTCATAAATATTACTTTATAGTTTATGGCATTCTATATTAGTGTTGTGTAAATTAATCAAAAAAAAATTTTCTTCATCAATTGATTCGTCCTTATCTCTATCTTAATCTTCTACGTTGATTTTATCATAGATTTCTTCATCGACTTTTGTATGTTTGTTACAGCTCAAAACACCATTCAACTCCTGAGCATCAACATCAATAAAATTATTCTTGACGGTGAAAAAATTTAAGTTTTCTTTCAAGTCATTAGATGGAGCAATTCAATATAGATCATCTAGTTCACCAAATTGAAAATTATCATCTCATAAAGTTAATTCATTATTGCCATCCTAAACAACCTTAACACGACTCCTAAGTTTAGTTTCACTATAGATAATCGATCAACTCTTGACTTATTATTTTAAAGAAAAGAATGCATGTATAATAAATTTGTTGGCATTGAATGTTTGGCAAAAACAAAGATATTGTTAAAGTTGCGAAGTCTGGGTTTTGAATTAATTTTTACCAAACCATGATAAGGATCTACTCTGATTTCTCTATTAATGGTATTATACCACTAACATTTGAATAAAAATACTCTATTATGCTCGCTATGATATTGCAATTCAATAATCTCTTCTAACTTTTCATAGTAGTCAATTTCAAACTCATTAAAACTCAATCCCTTAACATAAATTTCATTGTTATATTTCTTTCTAACCTGCCTATATTTTTCAGTATAAAACACATGTCTGTTGATGAATTACATATTGTAACACTTCATTTTTCTTTCAAGACCCAAACTTAATACAAACAAAGTAACACTAGCATTCCCTTCTAATTGATAATTCTGATACATAAAGTAAAACCAAGAATAGTTAATGAGAAATGTGTAATTAAATTAAGTATTCTGAAAGATAAGAATATTTAAGTATACTTATATGTGTTTTGAAGCATATAAAAAATTGGTCATCTTATAATTAAAAGATTTGGGATTCAATTAGTTATGAGTTTCGGGACAGTAAATATTAACAATGTTGCCTATAAAGAATTCAACAATGTATTAGTTTATACTATTATAATAGATAAATTGTTAAAAAATAATGACATGTTAAGTAGTATACTTACTAAATAAAAGGTCTTAATTCATCGCAGTTAAAAAGCACATAATAATATGCTTGTTTAAATTCTATTTTTGAAAAATATCTTCCACTCACAGTATTTTTTGGTATGGATAATCCAAGATGGGAGAATATTGACAAGTTCTTACAAAAAAACACTTTCCCACCATCATTATGGCTTAGAACATGGTTGATTTTTGTTCTCAATTGAAGCTCAAAATAATATGAGATAAATATTGATATTTCTTCAACAATATAACCCTCGCATATCGAAGCCTCAACAGGTGCCTTGTTTTTTACTTTTCTCTTAAAGTTAAACAAGTACATGTATGGAATTAAATGAATTTTTTAAAATATATAAAGAAAGATAATAAAATTTTAATTGTGATACATATGCAATCTCTAACCTCTAAATGGACACATTCATTTATATTGAAACTATACCTTCAACTTTTGTCTCAAATGGTAAATTTATAGGTAGATTCTCCTTCAAGTTGAAATATAATAGAGGGAATATCATCTCAAATTTGCATATATATATATATATATATATATATATATATCTAAAGAAGTGACTAATCTCTTTGAGTACATCTCAAATGCACTTTGATAATAAATCTCTGTAAGTTAATGTATGAATAGTTGTATAAACACGTGGCAATCATGGTTTTTTATTCTATACAATCTACAATCCTCTAAATTCATCAACCTTGATATTTTTGAGGCACATTCATCAGGAAAACACAAACTTTTAAGCAATTAGTAGACAAGTAACTATATATTTTATCTAAAATGAAATTGACTTTAAGCTTTGTAACTCATGACCCAACATAAACCAACTCTATATTTTTATGGTGACAAAACAAAGTTATATCCATTCTACCCTTGAAATTATCCTTTGTCTTCTCTTTTATATCCATAATTATTTTTAAAATATTCTCAAACACATTTTTTTTCTATGTACATAACATCAAGGTTATGACGAAGAAGATTGGTCTTTCAATAAAAAAGCTTTTAAAAAATACTTTATGTATACCTACTTATAGGTTAAACCAAAACCAGAAAATTTCTGTTTACTGGATTAAAAACTAAACATAATGTCATTGTACTTTGACACCATGTTATACAATTCTTTGTTTGAAAGAAACAACAATGGAAGTACTTTCAACTTTGCTAACAAAATTTTTTTCCTCGATACATCATAAGTCAAAATTTCGAATGACCACAGCTGCTTCAATTCATCAATCAATAGTTAAAGATAAATATTTATGTTCTGACTTAGACTATTAGGATCGAGTATGATCATAGATAAAAGCATAAACTTTAGCTTCATACACATCCCCAAAGGCAAGTTGTAAATCATGAGTATCACTGGCTAATAAGAATGAAAAGTAGCAAATTACCTGAATAAATTAAATTTGTCTATATATAACCCAAGATGCACATTCCATATCTCCACTTAAAACTAAGGATGCACACTATTAAAGTGTTTATAGGCTTCATCATTAAAGGGTTGTACCATCACTTCATCCACTGTATCACATGATTTGTGCCATGAATAACTTTTGTAGTTTAGGTATGTTTGGAAAGTATATAATTTTTATATGTGTGAAAAGAGTTCTTCCCTTACTAGTCATGGATTTATAAAGAGAGTACTTATATGTTCAACATGTAGTCAATTTTATATTTTCAAGATAATACAACATGTAGAAGTTTGAATATATGTTAATTTTTTGGTATCCTATACTAAGGAGTTTCATCATTGACTTAGCAGCATATAAATTCTCTTTCAATATGTTCCTTTTAGGTCAAATGTTTCTTGCACATTCAAGAATTTTGTCATAACATACTTTATTCAACCTATGATCTTACTTTATAGTAAAATAAAAAAAAATCATGCTGATAATTTATAATGATTTTTACAACCGTCCTATAATAATTTGTCAGAATATTTTAAAATATAAAAAAAAATAAACTGCGTTTGCATTAAGTTTTTCATCTAACATTTGAAATTGAGCAGCATAACCCTAATTTATTCTTATCGTATCAATAATTATAATCTTATCAGGATTATTATTGTTATCTATAACTCTATATACGTTGTTAGAACTAGATGTTGACCTATCTATTCTTTCTACCATGGTATCATAAGAAACATATGGATTCCCATATAAATATCAACATAAGTATTTCTTCACGATCTTTTTTTGTAGAAGATGCATCATTACAACATCTAGATCGAGAAATTTTTTATTTTTATACCTCTTGCATGGATATTTAATACCTCATCCACTAATATTTCTTGAATTAAATAGTATATAATTAATAAAATTAAGAACCCCATTACAATCATTCATCCTTTATAACCTTTGTGGTGAATATCTATACATCCATGAATGATTATCTACTACTTATATCAAACCTATATAAAATAATGATGACAACATGTATTAATTAACTACATTAACTAAATAATTTATAAAAATATTGATTTAGCTCAAACTTATTTAATCTTTTTTAAATGTTCTCTTAATTTATTATTGATTATCTATATAAATTTAAATTCCTACATATTTACCAAAAATTTCAACTCTGTAATAAAATTAAGAAAACATAAAACAGACTCATTAAATAAGTTATATTTATTTCATCACAAAACACCTATGTCAAAATTCAATATAAGTTTCAACAAATTATAAACAAGTGTAGTTTTATAAAATCTAAAACAAATTGTAACATGTACAAATCATAAATCCATACAACAAATTTGTATGAGAAAAAACTATAAAACAAGTAAACAACCAAATAAAATACATATAATATAAAAAAATATGTAAAAAAATCAACATTTTAAAATTGAGTTCAAATTAAAAAAGAAGAAGGTAGATTTGCTTATTTAAAGTGAAGAATCCTCAATAAAATTTAAATTGGAACATAAATGCTAACGAACTGAGTGTTTTGGTAGCTGTATTTGTTGTAAGTGGATGAATTGTGTTAGGATTGGAGAAAGGGTGGTTGTTTGTTGCATAAAAATGCATTAGGAAAAAGGAGAAATGAAGGAGGCTGAGAGGGGGGTCAATCGCTAGATCATAAATTAAATATCACCAATGACATTACTAATGGAATTATTCCATCAATAACTTCGTTGATCATTCTATCATTAAAAACATTATGTCACCATATGATAAAACTTTTTTGAATCCTACTACAATACCCTTTGTAATTCCCTTGATATATACTAATAAATTTTTATGATGATATATTTACGGATGTATTTTATTGTCGGGTTAATTCTATAAATAATATTATCTATAAAAGTTACACATCATCATATAATTTGGATTTTTTTTTTACTGTAATTCTCTCAATATATATTTAGAAAATAATTTACTGTTTATTGATAGATATAGAAATGAAAATTTTTGTTAGTAAAGATCATCATAATATACTAATAAAAAAATTCTATTAATATTTTTGTTTATGTTTATTAATTTTATAGTAATGGTTGTTGTGAAGACAAGCTGAGCTTGAACCTTACTTGAAGTTAGGTGAGTCCTGAATGTTAAAAATTCAGCTATAACTCATCTCATTTGTACTGTCCTAAATCCGGATACATGAAATAAACATCCTTAATTTCATAAGAAAATACTACTTATTAATTCATCAAAAGCAAACGTACATCTCTTAACGAAATAGTTATCAAATCATTGGATTTTTATCCGGTGATCACTTCGATCTTAAACAAGGACAGAGGTCAAAAGATCTCACCCGGGTTCAATGAGGAGGAGAACGAGATTTATGATCAGTACTAGCTAGGCCAAGCGCCTAAGAAGAGAAGATTTTTCATTTGTAAAATGTAAGTGTAGCATTCAACTGATTCCTTTAACATAGCTAGTCAAGGACTAAGACATAATATAATGTTTAAGGAGTGGTTGCAAAGCAATGATATGATGCTCTTAAATTGACAAATGACAATCACTATGTGAATTAGAAAAACATAAGGTTTTTAATTAGAAAACTAGCAGCAAGGAGTGCTTCTACAGGCTGCGCCTTTGACTTAAAGTGGTCATGTCACATTATTTAGGGCAAGCAAGTCTTCCAAGTGAACAAACTAGTGAGACTTGTGCCACACATGTTTAGGTCCCACGATAAATCCACTATCATAATCATACAGAGATACTGTTCACAATGTAAAGCCAAAACGTAGCTGCTCTTTTTTCGTTACCTTCGTGGATAATTCATCATCTTAATGCAGTGCTGAATTAGCAAAATGATTCACAAGTAATTTTAATAGAAATGATCTTTCCCTTTTCTCAAGGAAAGAAGAAGAAGAAGAAGAACAATTAGTGGATACATAGATTGATGATGTGCCCAATTTATTGAGATCTTCAACATATTTATATTAAATGATAAATTTAAAATACTTTTACGAGTAAAAGTATTTGGACCTAAAACTTTAGACTGATGAAAGTCTTCTCTCTTCAATTACTAATAGGGTTATTTGGCTCTTTTAACTTTATCAAAGAGAGTTCATTTCTCCTTCAACCAAAAACAAGTAAAAAGGGCATCTTCAAGAAAGCCAAAGATCTCTCGATATTTCGTAATTGACGCCTAAATTTTTGGATTGATATACAAACTATTTCTATGCCGACGGCATATGAGCATCCAATAATAGGTTACAGGACCATGTTTTGCCTATTTACTCTATCATAGGTACGACCATTGTAGCAAACCCTTACATTTTCATGCATTTCGATGTAGACAAATTAAGAATAATTCAGTGGTGATTCACTGTCCAGCAATTTGAAGAAATTATTCTCCATTATTATCAGCTACATATGACATTAATCCATGCAGATCATTTGGATGGGACTACTCCAGCTCTCTAGTTGTGGAGTTAGAAAATTTCTTTCTGTTTTCCATTTATTTTGAGGTCAATGAATTAATATTATGGATTTACAAGTTACATATTAAGGACCCAGGAGTAATTTCTTTTAATTTTGAAGGACTATTTTGTACAACAACGTCAATCTTTTGTATATATATATTTTTTTAAAGGAACTGTTAAATCTCAAAGACATATGTAAACTTTGGGAAGCCACGGCGGCCGCCATCCGCAGCTACCTCCAACCCTCGGCGCAGAGGGCCCGTGACCTGAGAACTTGCCGATAGGCTTAGCCTTGCCCTTAGAGCTCGTGGGTCATGTAATTAATTTCAATATATAGACAAATATGTCGGGTTCACGACAAAGCACTTGTCAAGTTTTAATAGGATGCAAAACAATAGGCAAAACAAGCATCAATGAAGACAACTTAGGATGGTTACATGAAACTTCTTTTGTATTAAAACGAATCCCCAAATCATCATTTTTGGGACGGGCATGATGTTACTTGTTAAATTTAATCCACTCGATTGCCATCCAAAACAAGGCACCGATATCTTAACATGTTTATTTGCCTAATTTAATAATGCATCTGAAAGAAAAGATTTATAGCTTATTTATTTAATATATATATGATACTAACAGTTTTTTAAAGTATTTTTTATTTAAAAATATATAAAAATAAAAATTTTAATTTTTAAAAATTTATTTTTAACATGGTATATTAAAATGAACTAACAACATAAAAAAATTAAAATAAAATAAATAATATTTTTAAAAAAATATTTTTAAAATTAAAAACAAACAAAATAATATATATTAGTTTCTTGACAATGAAAGTTCCTCATTGGTGCTTAGTGCTCCTTAGCTAAGGATCCAGAGACTGGAGATAGATAGCCTCGGATTGACTCATGTACCAGGAAAAATCTTTCTTCAACCAAGATCATTGGTTTAGCGTTTATGTGAGCTATCACTTGTAGAATTAATTATAAGTTATTTGTAATCATCTAGGTGGTGGTCAAGTGGTAAGGATTTGAGATCAAGGGGTTTGTTCCCTCTGTGGTATCAGGTTCGAGTCCTTGGTTGCTGCTTATATGATGACCACTGGAGGCTTACATGGTCGTTAACTTCAGGGCCCGTGGGATTAGTCGTGGTGCGCGAAAGCTGGCCCGAACACCCACGTTAATCTAAAAAAAAATAAAAAAAATTATAAGTTATTTGTGCAAGTAAGGTTCTAACCCAGCGGTAAGAGGGGCTTGTTCCTTTCCTCAGCACATGGATTTGAATCTTACCATACATGCTTGTCATCTCCGCGGTGCTTTACCTGTTCACTGGGCTTACAGGATGTTCAGTGAGCCGTGTGGATTAGTCGTGGTGTGCGTAAGCTGGCCCGGACACCACACGTAAATCAAAAAAAACTATAAGTTATTTGTACTGTACCAAAATAAATTATTTAATTTTTATAGTAATAAAAATTAATTAAAAAACCATCTAATTTTTAGTATTCTTATTAATTTTTATTTAAAAAATTAAGAATATCTTCTTTTTCTACAAGTCTTTTTATATCAACTATTTTTTTCCTTTTTTCTATTTTTATAATAAAAAATTATAAATGGATTTAAGAACACAAAAATTAAATACATAACATCTAAGACTATAATTAAGAACTAATTAATTAGTTTTGATGAATAACATAGACTGAGTTATAATTAACTCACCAGTACTGGCCTCGCATAAGAGACCAAAACATTGATGTATGAATTGTTTTTGTTTTTAAAGTCTTGATTCAAATATAGATATGATAAAAATCTCATCTTCATGTAAAATAAAAAAGAAAAAAACATAATAGTGGAAGATTTTGGTGATCGCGTAGATGGAACTAAGACAGCGGGAGTGCCCGTCAATTCCAGAGGTAGAGAGGTAGGTCCTACCCACCCACACTCAGTCACTCACTACCCCACTACCACCGGACAAGAAATGCCAATTGGGCAAACATTAAAGAAACCCAGCGAGCACGTTAAAGCAAAGTCTGTATCAGTAGGGTTTAGGGGACCAAAGCATCAAATCCAACCTTTCAAGCTGTAGCCATCAATGGCTGACAGACAAAGATATCGCTCTCCATTTTGGTTATATTTTGGCTCTCCTTGCTGTATAATTAGGGCACCCACATGAACAAATTAGAGGACAGGACTACTCTTCTTCCTCTGCTGAAAGTATGAAACTGCCATCCATCCATCGTAGACTAAACAGGAGTGTGTAAATTAAGGACTACGTACCTGATCAAATGAGGGTAAGCTGGACATTCTAGCATCATTTTAGTGCTCAGGCTACAAGATAACTTATGGGGTCAGTTTGCTTCTTTCAAAAATCCTTTATGGAAGTCATCAATGAATTGGGATCTCCAAGAGAGAAGGATGTGAATGGATTCATCGAAGGATCATGTATTCCTTTCCGGCCATTGATCAAGCGGCCATCAGGTACCGTCGGCCTGTACTTATATGTAATGTCATGGAGGGTGATAACTATTTAACACATTGATGTCAGGTCAAGTGGAACATGTGATAGAGCACATGATGTGATTCTTGAAATTAAGATGGAATCGCAGCCAGGTTAGGTCACCCAAGTGACAAGATGATATTTATTTGAAAAGGATATTAGACAACTGTAAATCTCACTTCCAAGTAACGGACCAGAGGAGAAATTAAGGGTTCTCGAATCTCAAATTTCGAGGAATCCATACGTGTAGGATAATAATATGGTGTCAGGTGATTCTGTGAAAATATTTTTTAATTGAAAATATATTAAAATTATAATTTTTTATGTTTTTTTTATTTTTATAATAGCAAATTAAAGTTATTGAAAAACTTAAAATATATCACTTTAATATTTTTTAAAACATAAAAAAATTAAAAAACAATTTAAAAAATGAATTAAACCACAAAAAAAAACACATCCTAAAACGTTTTAATTCTATCAAATATTTCTAGCTGCATTGTTATCATTTTTCATAAATTAATATTATTTTTATTTAAGTAAAGGTATGCTATATATCAACATTTAAATTGGTTTGTTTGTGAATCTTTATCACTTTTTTTCTAAAAGTTGAAAATGAAATAACGTTGTAATATCTTGCGGGGAACAAGTTTATTTCCCGAACGACATTAATTTCAAAGATAAAAATGAAAAACCATGTGTAATTTTGTAAGCTAATACTTGCTTCAAAAAAAATGTCATTATCTGTAGAAATTGATTTCTCCTAAGTAATTTATATTTCCTCACAGAATTTCATAGGTCAAATGAAGTACCAAAACATTCATGGTTATGAATTTCATTTGAAGTAATTAATAACGACCGTTTTCTTTCTCTTTTGTTTCATTCCATTAGCATATTCTCTTTCTAAAACAGTACTTGATTATGTTGAAAGTTGATATAATTACGTAGTTAATTTGATTTGATTTGTTTGTAATTTTTTTTCTTTTGGGGGGGAATCAATTTCATGGTTAACCTGGGTTAATAATACAGAAAAGCAAAAGCACATTGTTATAACGGGCAGTTCTATAATTATGATATTGCCTGGTAACATGGGCCACAAAATATAAACTGGGAATGAAATTTGCTGTGGGGGGTCAAGCCTAGGTAGGGAACCCAAGAAGCAGGAATGGATGAACAAGCATGAAAAATTCCAGAGAGGTCCGAGTCATAAATGGTCTTTAAAGAATCTTCACCTCTAAAGCTGCAAACCCTTTTAACACATGGTTAGAATTTAGCTTGTGGACTGTTGCTTACGGAAGTTTCAGGTCCGGTGGGTCCTAGAGAATGTCGTGGGGGACAATTACAGTGTATTTTAAAGAGGGTGTCCTAGAAATAAATCATCTGTCTGTCGAGGAGAAAAAAGGCATGAGTGTGTCCAAATAGAGTGTCCAAAACGTTCGTAGATTCAATTCAATGTCCAAGAAATTTGATTAGAGCGCGAGTGATGGTGAGATTCTTCTACTTCACATAACCAATGATGGCTTACAGCGAGGTAATTTATGAGAAATCGAGATTATTAAGAGACCCAAGTTTTATTTTTGATTAAGATATCTTCGAACAAGCTCGAAATTAGTATTTCAAATATAATGTTGTGGTTTGAGAGCAAGGACTTATTTAAATATTAAATTCTTCTTGAAATATTGTCCATGTCTCGAAATTAATTAATTATTTCAACAAATACAACGTATGTAAGATGATTAGCATGTTTTTGACATTTATGCTAGGAATCCAACAAGATAATTAAGCTCCTTCCTTAACCACTACGATTCAAATCGGATCAGATTATTAAAGAAAAAAAAGAGAAAAGAAGCCATGAATCCTTAGATATTACTGATTCCAACATATCACTTAATGTAATAAAACAGGACAGGACTTTGTGAGGCAAAGGAGAGAACAGAAAACGTAAGAGGTGTTAAAAGAGCATTTCTCTCCTAAGCTGTCAACAGGTAATACATGAGCTTAATTTATTATAAGCAGCATTATTGAGGGATTTGTATAATCTTAAAATGTCATGGCTTCATAATTATGTCAATCTTAATGTTGATCTGCTTACGTTATCCAAATTCTCTAAAATTAATATAAGCTTTTTTTTGCTGCTTCTGCTGCTGTTGCTGCTGCTGCCCATTATATAAAGAGATTAAAGAGAATGATGAACTGAATTATCATTTGTAACGGATTATATTATTTTATCATTCCAGCTACTTAGGTGCTCTTTGAATTAATGAAGATAAATGTCGGCCCTTTCACATTGAATTCTTTGCCTTTTCCCTTCCTTGATTTTTTTATTATTTCTTGGTACACTACGAAATTCTTAATTTTTAATGAAGGTGGATCCTTTTTTTCCACAAAATTCAGCTCACCTACAGAGGCCAGGATCATCAACTTGAAGCAAGAAATCGAGTCGCTTTCACAAAAAGCCCAAACCATTTTGTAATGGGCATTTACAGTCACATTTGCTATAATCTCAGAAGGATCTTTTTGGGCTCTCAAACGTATAAAACTAAGCTTCGGCCTTTTTAAGTCTCTTAATGGGTCTCATAAACTTGTAGCCCAGTCAATAAAGGCAAAATCCATGATAAAGACAAGGACTTTAATAGTAGTTTTTTTTTAAAAAAAGTGATTTTTTGGGATATGAATTCTAAAAAAATAAATTATTTTTTGATGTTTAGTAATGTCATACTTAGAAAATAATTTTCAGTGTTTAGTTATATTATAGAAAATAAGTTGGAAAATAGTTTATTAATACTTTTTTTCAAGTTTATTAAAATAATAAAGAACAAATCTTAAAAATTAAAAAGTTGAATAAGAATGCAATTGAAAAAAAAATTAATTTTATAAATTATCTCAAATAAAATAAATAGAAATCAAAATAATAGAAATTGAATCTAACATATAAAAAAAAATTAAAATATGATAAAATTATAATAATTATAATTATAATTTCATAAATTATTTTAAATAAAATAATTAAAAATAAAAAGAATGAGGATCAAATTTGATAGATAAAAAATTAAAATTAAAAAAATAATAAGAAAAAAGTAAATAACAATCATAAAAACAAGAATTAAAGTTAATATAAAAATAAAATTAAATCACATTTTAAGGGATGAAATTAAAAAAATAAACAAAGTATATAGAAATCAAAAGTTTAAGGACCAAATTCGATATAATCAACAAACAATATGATATTTCTAAATTTTTCATAACTTCTATAAAGTATTTTCCGCCTAAAATAAAAGAAAAATACTTTTTTTAAAATAAAGTTAAATTTTTCTTTGATAGAAAAGTATTTTTTATTAACCGCAAAGTGTTTTTTATTGATTAATTTTTCTAATAACAAACAAATACAAAAAAAATAAAAAATTATTTTTCAAAAAACAAGCACACCCTTTTTCATATTTAGGTGATAATTTTTGGTCATTTGACGTTCAAAAAATCTTATTGTAGAATTACCTTCACCTTAATTTTGGATTATTTTTAACAAATTTATGCCAAATTTAGAGCTAACTTCTATAGATGGTAAAAATACATGCCTCATTGAAAATCTCCAAACTAACCCTCACCCCAATTAGATATAACAATTTAATTTAAACTCAATGCATATCCATCCGGTCATATTCAATTAGTATTTTTTAAAATAATAACCTTATCTAATAGATAATGAATGTGATATAGATATTATTAAACTCCATTGGATACACATTCAACCTAACCCAAAATATATATTTATATTATATAGATATATTTATAAAATATTTATATTTTTTTAATACAATATAATATATGCATATCTCATAATTAGCATAAAACACAAGCTTTAAATATTTATTAATTATTTTATTTTTTATTAAATACCAAATAATAGTAAGATAATGGATAATCATGTGGATACCCAAATGGTGATGAATGCATCTAAAGTTTTTTATTTAATAAATAATAAATAAAATATAAAAATAAAAATATTTGACTTACGAATACCCATTTTCACCCTTAACTCCAACCAAGGAAAGCGAACATGAATTGAAATTATCTCCTGTGAAGGTGGGCATCAATGAAAAAATCCAAGTGTAAGCTGGTTTTAAGATGGGTATACTAAAGTTGGATATGTTTAGTGTTCATAGTGATGGTGGTTTGACAAATTTCTGGTCCATTTATATAGCATTTGTTTTTAAGTTTACAGTGAAAACTATATCATATGTAATCCACGAAAGATATTTGGTTTTAGTAAATTTAATCTAAGAAAAATATGTAAAAGTAATCATGTCTAAATCACTATAATTAAATGGTACTTTTTAATTAGAGTCAGTCAAAGCTATCTCGAAAAAAAAGTTCAAGAGCGAGTAGTTATTTCTTTCAAATTTTATTTTTCCAGGATAAATGTTTCAATATAATTAACGAAAACATCACGGAGAAGAAGAAGTTGGTATAGTTCCATGAATAAATCTGTATTCATTGGTTTGATGAAATTGCTCCAGACTCAAAAAAAAAATAATTAAACTTGACATTAAGAGAAATATTGTCTTTTCAACGTGGTATAATTATCTTAGCAATTTCTGCAGGGTTAGGTTAGTATTTGATTATTTTTTCAAAGTAAAATTATTGATTTACCTTTACAATAAAAAAATAAAATGTCTTTCAATCAGGAGTGTTATGATCATTTAATATTTTTTAAATAATAAAATTATTTTGTTGCTTTTAAAAACAAAATCAATTTAACTCTTTCACTACGATTTTTTTTGTCCTTTTACATAATTTGAAACCTACTCAACGAAATTATTGTAATTAATTATATATTAAATACTATTAAAAAAACATGTTGATGAAGGTGTTAGCGAGTGTACAGCCCCCATGTTCTTTGAGCAACTCATACAGGGTCATCCAGCCATTAAATATCATCTTTAACAATAACTTTCGAAAAGTCTTGATGCCCCCTCCACTATAAGACGGCATGTACACCATATACATATATATATTTAAAATGTTGTCAGGAACATCTATATTTGATAGATGAGAATAAAAAGATGTTATTTATTCAAACTTGAGGAGTATTTGGAGGTTAAAAAGTAGTATAGCTAGGAGAGTTTAATCTCATATAAAAATAAAAGTGATATTTTATTATCTTTATAGATAGTTATTATAGAAAAATAACTTTTTTACAACAAGATCTACGCAAAATCAAAATATAATTATAAAGATAAGGTTTATATATATACTGTCAACAATCTCTTTTTTTCTTGAATTTAGTTTCAATCCCTACAAAAAGTTAGGTTAGCTCTTACAATTTATTTTTTTATATTTAATCCACATTCTTTTGAATATTATTTTTTAAAATTTAAATAATTTATTAAATTACAAATATTTTTAATTTCACCTAGCCCTACCATTTTTAGTCTTTTAAATTTTATCCTTATTTTTTATTCCTATTTTTTTTAATCATTTTCTGGATTGTTGTTTATATATGCCTAAAGGTTCGACTCTGAGATTTGAAGAGAGTCTCGAATCCCATTTCTACTACTTTAGCTATATGCGTAACACATTGAATTTTAGACTTGTAGGCTTCGAATCGAACTTCTTTTTCCTTCGCGAAGAAAGCTTATTCATCTATCAAAGTGATAAGTGAAGAAATGAAATTCTTGTATTGATCCGTACTTGCTTCCCCTTCGTTAATTACATTTTTATTTAGATTTTTTTGATAGCTGCCGAATGATTTTCAAACCTTTTCTCTTCAAGTAGTTAAATTAATATTCATATTAATACGTATAAATTAACACATAATTTAACTAATGTCTTTATTTATTGGATTTTGTTTAATGCATACGTAAGTGAGAATTATATAATTAGAAAATTGTATGATAACTATCCCTTCTTAAAGTTAAATAGGAAAAGAAAAGTATCTGTATATAAAATAGACTTGTAACCTAATATTCTAAACCTTTGAGTTGAATATAGTGTCTATAATTGTATGTAAATCCTCATGTGTCCATGTCCAATGTAAACGTGGAGGCCCATACATCTTCATAGTTGAGCAAAAAAAAACTAGATCTCAAGCTTCGGATACTGCAGTCAAATTTTTAAATACTTTCATTAAAGAAAAAATTATGTTCGAATAGGCCGGACTCATATGTGAAGGAGAGACTTGTTGAGTGCATAATTGAGTGGTAACTATCCCCACGTTAAGGAAAAGGAAGGAATGAGGTGCTTACATGTAAGATGAAGCCATGACTCAATATTCGAAGTTTTTGTAGTTGAGATGGTGTCAACTGCCGATGATTCTACGAGCGTCCTCGTGTGCCTAGTTCCAATGCAAAACGCAGAGATGCATGCATCACGAGGANNNCCCCCCAACAATGTTTCAAGTTGTCTTTTAAATCCAAAAATCAAACTATCGAATCTGTATGTATTCTGCAATAGATTCTTCTGCCACTTATAATAAAAATACTCTTTCAGATACAAAATCTTGATTTTAGAAATATTCTAATAATTAAGTCCTACAATGCACACTATCTATTTAATTTTAATTTAATTTCTTAAATATTAATATAATATTTATTAAAGTCCACCATGTATAAGGATTATTGATGGGAAAAAAATTATCAAAAAATTATCTGAACTCAATAATTTAAACTATTAGATGGGATCTTAAGATATAATGTATATTAATTATTTTTTAACATGTTCTTTTAAGTGAAGATGAGATATCAAAATATAATTTAAATTATTCTTTAACAGTTTACACATCTAAATATTAAATATTTACTAACATTTCACTTTTAATCACTTTATTATATTGTTAATGTTTTATCTCACTAACTTCCATCATAAAGGTGTGTTTGATATTAAAATACAAGATGTTTTTTAAAATAGTTTTTTGTTTGGAAATGTATTAAAATAAAAAAAAATATTTTTTTTTATTTTTAATACCATTATATTAAAACTATCATAAAATACTAAAAAATATTAATTTTAATATTTATTGATGTTAAAAACACTTTTAAAAGGCTCTTAAAAACATAAGCAAAAGCCACGCTAAACATATATTTCTGCATCCCCTCTAAAAGCCAACCTGCAAGTTGGTTTCCAATCTGTGAATATTGGGCACTCCATGATTCCTATCGCATAGAACTATTTGCGGTCCCATCATTTAGTGCTCGAAACCACCTGCGAACCTTGGATCTTTGATCTATTTGGCATCAATGTTTCGCGCTCCATACACAGTACAAATTAAAGAGCTGCCTAGCACAGAGGGGACCAATTTACAAGATAATGCACATCGTGGTCCTTTATAAATATATACGCGATAGCTAGAAACTGCAGCCAAGCACAAGAGCATAGGTGCCCACTTTGCTGAAACACTGTTGGCTACAGGAAAATGTAAGGTGTGAAAACAAGAGAGGGAGGGAAAAGAAGAGAAGAATCGGATGCCAAGGACATAGATTGTAGGCATGCCGTACCATAAGCATCTAATCTTGAGAGGCAATTTTGAAAGATCAACTAGGTTTTCTCACCTTTGAATAATACCCTTACAGTGCAAGATTTCACGTGTTCAGACAATGATATGTTCTTTTCTTTTCTTTTCTTTTTCTATTATGTTCATAGTATCTAAACTATTAAATTTAATATGAATGATTGCAATTACTTGACTATTTAATTTTGTTTTCTTGATAAATCATTAAATTCAAAATTAGTAGTTAGATATTAAGAATATGATCAGTTTTATTTTCTTCTAAATACAAAAGAATGAAGATCCAATCAGCAAACTCTATATATTAATGAACAATTATTTTCCAATGACTTAGCTCTAACAAATTGATAGTATTTGATTTTGTGTTTTGCCCTTGCAGATAATACTCTCTCTGTCTTAATGTTATTTGTTCATGTTTCCATTTAGAGATGTTCCAAAATATTTGTCATGAAGCATCTCAAAATATATGATTTTTCAACTTTATCCTTATTTGTTTAATTAATTGCAATTGTATTTCAAAGTACATGGACTTGCAACATTTTTCAATACAATAATAGTTTTAAGAATATGCACAGTGATAAATCAATAAATAATATTTTGATCAATAGTCTTTTAAAAGAGTTTTGATAAATAGTTGGAAATCGATCTCCTAATATTCTTGTATGAAAGGTAAGAATGCATCACATGAAAACTTAATTATATAAAAAAATAAAATAATTAGACAAAAAATCTATGAATTAGTAATAAAATTCACTACTATAGTTTTTATGCATCAGCTTGTAAGCAAAATTTCATTAGTAATCTTAATATCAATAGAAAAACATAATTGGAAAGTATCTCCTCAAAGTATTTTTTATCAATAATAAAATTATCAACGGAATATTTACATCAAATTTTACCTTTTTCTTCTATCAAAAACTTCATTGATACTTAAATTGCTAACATAATATTTCATTATTGATTATGTCGTAAAGTCCTAAAAAATATGAAAGTTTTGTCAAAAATTTCAAAAGAACTTTATATTAACAAAGATCATCACCTTACAAACAAAAAATAATGTTCATTAATAATATAACTATCAATAAAAAATTCAACTATTTATTAATAATGAATTCATAATCTAATAGTTGTCAAATACTTAATATGTTGAAGCATACATCCTTAACCCTAATTTTCAACTAAGCCATAAAATTAATAAAAATAATAATTGATACTCAACTAACAACCCAATATTTATTCAAATATTAAATAAATAACATAAAGTAATACTCTAATTGTTATCAACTATACATTAATTTAAGTTTTCATAAATTTTCAACACCACCTACAATTGAATTAAATTAATTGGGACCCAACTAATTATTCATTATTTATTCCATTCAAACTAATTCAACCCAAATTAATAAATTTATTATTATTATTATTATTATTATTATTATTATCAATTCCATACAAATCACTTTTCTCCAAGTTTTCAACTTAACCATAAAATTGACAAAATATATTTGATACCCTTTAAATTACCCATCATTTATTCAATTCTAACATATCTAAGTTATAAAATCACACTTAATTTTATTAAGTGACAAGTTATGTCTATTTCTCCCAAATCCCTAAAAAAGTCTAAAATACAAATCATACATAAATTCAACAAAATTATCATTATAAAATAATTAAAACACTTAAATATACATACAAACTACATATTCAAAAAATAAATTTTGAATAAATTAACCTTAAACATAAATGGTTATAACAAGAACGGATGAGTTTTCTTACTTGATGGAGTGAAGTTTGACAATAAATGAAACCAACATTAGGAGGTTGTGTCGGCAACAATGGGTTAGGTGGCTGAATTTTAGAGGGGGGCTATAAAAAATTTGAAGAAACTAGGGTTAAGGTTTTAATTGAATTGAAGAAGAAGTAATGGAGAGGGATTGTTAGATTTTAATTCTTTCAAAATTGCCAATAGAAATTTTATCTACAATTTAACATGTCAAAAATTCCAATGGGATTATTTTAATTTTTTTTTGTTTCATCACTATTTCCATCAAAAATTATTGTTGAAATTTTTTTTTTTGCAATTTTCATTAGTAAACAACAATGAAGTATTTTCCATCAACAATTTCATGTCTTTTTCCATTTTTCTAATAGTGATATTACTCGTTGATAATTTAATAATTTTGATTAAACTACCACTCTGCCATGTGATAATGTTCAATAACCATCTTTTATTTTCTTAGAATCAAGGAAAAGTTATTGCTTATAATCTTCTTAGAAATGAGGGAGAATATACTACCTTTTGTCTCCTTAATTCTGAAAAAGGATTTGCTATCAATGTATCTCTTGTTCTCTACCACTTATTTTTCCTTAAAGTGTTGGGAAATTGCTTTTAGTATGGCAAGACTCCACTTTCACTTAGTGAAAGCTTAATTAGTGTCATCATTTGTGTCATGTTTCATGGCTTTTATCTTCCTATTTTGTGCCATATTTTATGGCCTCTTGTTTGTCATTATTGCCTATAAATAGAGATATTATTTGAGAGAGAAAAAAGAGAGTGTGTAGAGCTAAAGATCTGAGAAATATAGGAGAGAGTAGGCTATCAAGAGCAGCAAGCAGTGGCTGCCATTGCAGCATTGCAAAGAGAGAGAACAGTGAGATTAAGAGTTGCAAAAAATGGATGATTCCTTCTCTTTTGTTGTTGTAAATCTTGCTCTCTCTCAATATAATCAATTGGTTTCTCCTATGGATGTAGGCAATTTTTCAAATCATGCTAAATATCGTGTTAGTGTGTTTAACCTTAAATGGATAACTATCAGAACATCACCGGTTTGAACCCCCAACAATTGATATCAGAGCATATGTTTTAAATTGTTATTTGATTTTTGCTAAAAAATAAAAGTTGTTGAAATTATGTTTTGACCATAGCACCATGTAGAGGAGGAAGAGTCGAGCACACTAATAAAAATGATGCAAAAATCAAACATCAGACATGATCACAAACGCCCGTGAAAAGACTACCTATGCTCACCAACGCGCCCCACAAGACGCCACATGTCTTCTTCTCTCAAATAGGCTGACCCGACCTGAATACCAAACAACCTGACCCACATGACTGACCCAATATAAATGATGTCAGCATGATATAATTATGATATCAATATGCATAGTTGGCATGCCATGTCAATGCCTAGTTAGCTAAAATGTCAGCACTATGGGACTTATCTGCCACGTCATCAGTCGTGAGTCGAGTTTAGTTGAGCCGAGCCGAGCCGAGCCGAGTTTGAGCGAGCCATAAGCGAAGGGATAAGATCCAATATAGTTGATCCTATATGTGACTGGATCTGAGATTGAATATGGGTCACTTTTCAGGCCAAAATTGTTTTGATTAAATCTTAGCTGTCTGAAATGCTTTTTGGATGATTTCAGATTTGTTTCCAATTAATTTGATCATTAAGATTTAGGCTAAAAATGGTAGTGGTGAATTATTAAAGAGAGATTGCCCGATCATGAGACATCTAAAGGTCATTATAATGGTTGTTGGATATTAAAAAAAAATGCATATGTTTACCTAATTATATATGTTGAACTACTAACTGGGGAGTTTTTTTAGTTGCCATGAGGGAAGGCAAAATTGAGATACTCTAGATATCTGATCATATGGACGATTGGAGGTGGAGAGTGGAAATTAATGAAGACCAAGCTTGACAAATCTAAGCACTGGTAATCTCGCCAGATGTTGAGAAATCAGGTATAAAACCATAATACAAAGATCACTTGTAAAGAAAAGCCACAACAAAGTTAGCAAATGGTTGTATATATAGAAAGACAATACGATGGATAGATATGGCCTAAGAAGTTCTATCTAGGAGATTGGATTTTAAGCGAGACTAGTGTGACCCCTGTAATTTTTTCTGGGAACTTGCTTAGTTGAAAGATTAACCATATGATACCATTTTCGTATACATAACGGTTTGTAATAAAACTAGTAAAGACTAATAAGCTAACAGCATAGAGAAACAGTTAGCTTTTGTATGTTCAAGGAACTGATGGAGTGGTGATTTCTTTAAAAAAGTTAAATTCGATGATTATGATTTCTTGAGGGTATAATTGATAAAGACCCTAATAATAGAAGATAAATACAACAAGAGGATAAAGATTAGCATATTATTTTGACTTGGATAAGTGTTATGACGGGATGAGCTATTATCAAACATAAAAGCAAAGAATAGAAAGAAATTTGAAGAACAAAAATTACACAAGAGCATACGAAGATTGTGTAGAAGTACTTATAGGATCCAACGAGGTATTGTAATGAGATAACAGGTATAAGAAGAAGAAGTGTTTCCAGATGAAGCTCAAAGCAGAGATTATATAAAGGATGTATAACAAGAAGTCTTTTATGCTTTTAATGAAAGACAACAGGTAAAGACCCTTCCAATACATGCAATGATGGAAAGAAAGCTGTTGTGGAGGCTCCTAATTAAGGGGGTGCAAATGTTTATAATAAAAGGCGATCACTTATGAAAGGCAAAGACACCAAAAAATAATTGGTTTTGGTGGATCTATCAAGCAAAAGGTATAGAAATTCTCAATATAGAAATCAAGATGGAAGATTGCAAAGAATGTACTGCAACTTTTTTTTTCCTATGTTATTAATAGTAGTGATCTCTCCCAAATCCACATGGTGGTAGAGAATCTTGGAGCCACTAAAGTCATCCTAAATAAAAGAGGATAAGACCACCCCATGACAAACATAGACACCTTAGAGGAAAGAGTGTGGGCTATAATATAAGCCCAAGAATAAACTGTTGCATGATGATGAGCGAAGACATCTCAAGAGAAGGTGTGAGGGCCATGATACGAGCTCAATTATAGAACACCCCAATGCTAATATGATGGCTAGATATAAGTGGACAGGTGTATGGATAGCTAATCGAGTAGTTATGATAAGTGTGGAGAAAAATACAAGATTGTCTTTCATAGATATTGCCCCCATGTTAAAAATCAATGAGCTAGAATACATTTATTTTAAACAATAAATGGATGACTTATGGAGTATTAAGACACGACTTTTATGTAGAAGTAGTGGGATGCACAGTTTTCTGGAATAAGTTGACTATTGTCAAGATGGTGAACTTAGTAATGGTATTATAATACACAGATTATGGAGAAAAATATGAATCAAACTTTGATGGGCTACCCTCATGGTTAAAGGTGGAGAGCTATATGAACTCTTAGGACTAAGAGTGAGAGACTTATGAAAAAGTAAAGCGTGGTTTTTAGGGTGGAACAGAAAGCAAACGCAACTCCTAGATGATTAGACACTTAAAAGAGTGATAAGCTTATAATCACATTCAAATACTCAAATAATGATTGTCACACTTGGAAATAGCAATTTTTATTTGAAGGATTGGTGTAAAGCTTGAAAAATCATTCCAGACCGAACATGGTTGATACGCTCGAAGGGGAATGTTATATGACAAAAACAAGCGTTAACACTCTTTAGATGTGATAGGGAAGACCATTTGGTTAAAGTGATCATGGCAAGTACTTGTAAAGTTAGTCAAAGATACTCTTAGAATGGTAAGTTTGGAAGAGTTGTAGAATGCAAGCTTATTTGAAGAAGCAAAAGGATAATTACCCACACAAATGATAAAGGAAATGATTGTTAGAAAATTATCATTAGTGTGGTAAAACCCCACTTCCACTTAGTGGAAGCTTAATTAATGCCATCATTTATGTCATGTTTCATAGATTTTTTATCCCCTCATTTTATGCCATAATTTATGACCTCTTGTCTGTTATTATTGCGTATAAATAGAGACATTATTTGAGAGGAAAATGAGATAGTGTGAAAAGCCAAAAATATGAGAAATATAGAAGAGAGTTAACTATCAAGGACAGCAAGCAGTGGCTTTCATTGTAACACCGCAAAGAGAAAAAGAATGAGGTTGAGAGTTATAAAGAGTGGATGATACCCCCTCCTTTATTGTTATAAATCTTGTTTTTTCACTATATAATCAATTGCTTCTCCCATGAATGTAGATGAATTGTCAAACCACATTAAATATTGTGTCAGTGTGTTTAGTCTCTAATAGACAACTATCAGAACATCACCGATCTAAACCCCCAACACAGAGCATTAGAAAACTTCCTTGTTTATAGCTAAGCAATCCTTATAGAATAAGGATTGATGTTCACCTCTCTTTTTTGACAACTGTGGAATCCTTATAAAAGTATACAAGTAATATGTTACAGTATATGTCAACAAAAAAAATAAGAAATTTTGTCTAGGCATAGAATCCAAAAATCATAAAAAGATAATCCTAAATTAATTAGAAAAATAATACAATTTTTTATATAGTAAGTAAGAACCATAGAATCCAAGAATCATAAAAAGATAATCCTAAATCAATTAGAAAAATAATATAATTTTTGTACAGTAACTTCTTACTTGTATCATACTTGTTACCGGACTCCACTTGACTTGAAAGCTTATCCTAATATAGAACAATACCTCTAAAATCATATGATAAAGTTTAATATCAATCAAATAGTTAAATTTGAGATTATGTTTAATATTGTAAAACTAGACAGTGAAAAACATTAAACTCAAAATGATTTCTATAGTCAATTCGATCCTTAGGCTTGCAATGAACTTAATTGGTACCTTAATTAGATTTGTTGATGAACTTAATTGGTACCTTAATTAGATTTGTTGATGTCGTAAAATAATATGCATCATTTTATCTTCTTTCTTTGCTTCTTTTTTTCCTTTCTCTTCTTTTTCTTCTAATTTAAAAAAACTAAATTTGTGTTTTTTTTTTATTTTAATAAAAGCATGTTCTGAATAAGATTTATGTTGGATTGTTTGCGTGTTTGTGTTTAGATCTAGATTACTTTCTAGATATATATTTTTATATAGTTTGTGTATCCCGTTTTTCAAGAAATATTAGATGATTGTTTCTTGTTAATAAAGGATATAATAATGCAAAATGTTCTCCGTAGAAAGGTGATGGTTGAAACGCATTTGTATCTAAGTATATGGTGCAATAGATCCTTGCAAGGATAATTCAAGTTTTGAATTTTAAATAGTTTAGTGTATGGGTAAATTTATGAAAGGACTCATTGCTAGTTGAAATGCTAGATTACAATTCAAGTTTTGAATTTTAAATAGTTTAGATATGGCTAAAATTATGAAAGGACTCATTGCTAGTTGAAGTGCTAGATTATAGTATTATTTCTTCCATCATTGTTGTTGTCAAATCCTTTTAAAACAATGAGATTCAATTTCTATTAATTGTCATTGTTTTTACAATTATTATGAGAAAATTGTACGTGTTATTCTGTACTTTGCATGCTAATTGATTGATTAACTGCTTTTAGCTGAGCCATTGGCCGCAGCTTGATTAATTTCTTGGGGCATTATTGCATGCTTAAGAATCCCATAAAAGGAAATTGATGTTGTGACATCCATCACATATATATCTAACCTTTTAACATGGGTAAACAACACTAGCTTCTTGTGGTACATATAAATTTCTTTATGTATAATATAATTACTTGATGTAACTATGTTAATAACTTTTTACATGAGAAGTCTGAAATAAGCCCGAGAAAGCGAGAGTGTGTATACACAGCACATATACAACTACAATTGTACGTGCATGAGAGTAATAAATACATTAACATATATACAGAATACAAAGAAAGTTGTTCTTGATGTAACGCTTACCATGATTAGTTTTTGAGCTATAGCTTAAAATCTTAATTGCGGCCTTCATCATTAATCTTATACTTACAAGGAATAAAAAAAATGAAGAATGTGGTCCTCACACATAATTATTCTCCCTTTTTCACTTATTTATCAAGGACTTGTAGCTTCTTGTTTGCTTCATATTTTTTGGTTCTTCCTATTAGCCTTGTTGATTACTTTCCAATATGGGAACAAGCAAAGCTGAAGGAAAGAGGAACTTGGATGAAATAGAAGATGAAGAGGAAGATGATGATGAAGAAGAAGATGTTTATACTGGGTTAGGGTTTGGAGATGATGACAATATCAAGAAGAAAGGAAGAAAAGGGTCTGCTTATGATGGTGGTAGTAGTAGGTTGTCGTCAGGTCCGCCAATTTCTTGTCAAGCAAAAAATTGCACAGCTGATATGACTGATGCCAAGCGATACCATAAACGCCATAAGGTGTGTGAGTTCCATGCCAAAGCTTCTTCTGTACTTGTAAATGGAGTCCAGCAACGCTTTTGCCAGCAATGTAGCAGGTGAAACCTTAATTTTCCAAGTCATTTCTAATTCCAGCAATGTAGCAGGTGAAACCCTTTTAAAGGAAAGGTAGAATTCTATTGGCATGACACAAGCCCAAATCAAGATAATTTTTTACGTGTAAAAAGGCATTGGTAATTGCCAAGAAAGATCATTCATAATTAATTAAGTAGGATGGGGATCTTTGATCTAATCATGCAGTTAAAACCTTTCTATGATTTATGACTCGAGATTATATATTTTTCATTAAACATACAAATATAGCTAGGAATAACTAAATATATCCAAATTGAATATCATCAAGAAGTAATTTCTTCTTATTTACTTTTTTAAGAAGATTTTCTCCTTAATTCTAAAAAAAAAAGAGTTGAAATTTCCCTCTTCAATAAAGTAGACTGGTCCCATATATATAATATGAAGAAAAAGTAAGATTTTATATGTTATGAGTTTTGCCTTGAAGATTAAAAAAATTCAAATACCAAAATTAACCTAAGTAATAAAAATTAATGTCTCCCCACAAAGAAATACTTCTTAAAATTCCTGCATCTTTTTTTATATTTGTGCCAATTTTGCCTAATTGTTGGCCATATTTCCCCTAAAAACTACAAAGAAGTAAAAAGAAGAAGAAGAAGAAAGAAAGATTGAACTATTTCATCTGTCTGTATAGATGTTGAACATTTTACCTCCTTATTATCCTTAGGAAAATAAAGAAACAAAAAAGCAGTGCATTTTCCACTTCAAATAATAGGTTCTTACGACTCCATAATTGAGAAATTTAATTTGTCACTAAAACAATTAATTGAATAAGGATTTCATTCACTTACTTCCTTTTGAAATTGAGAAAATCCTAGTGCATAGTATGAAAACAACAAGAACATTTTTTCCTCCTCTTTTGCTAAACTTGTAATTCTTAAATAAATATACTTGTTGATGAGGTTTAAAAAAGTGTCTTTTAGTAGTATTGGATTTTAAGATTGAGTGTATTCTTATTCTCTAGTTATGTGGGGTGTGGGGTGAGCCTTTTATACATCCGCCGATAGTGCCGATGAACTTCTAGTTCAACGGTACTCGTGTTCTAAACACTGAATTATGAAATTTCAAGTTTGAATATCTCCGTCTATAACAAAAAAAAAAAAAGAGGGTTCCTTTCATTTGACTCAAAAGGATTGCTTTGGAATGGTGCCTGTAGGTTCCATGATTTATCTGAGTTTGATGACAGCAAAAGGAGTTGCCGGATGCGTTTGGCGGGGCACAATGAACGGCGTAGGAAAAGCTCGTCTGACAACCAAGGAGAAGGCTCAAATTGACGGAAGGACTGCTCAGGTGTACAGGAGGTATGCTCACGGAGCTAAAGAGGGAGACAATTACATGTTATTTCCCCACAAGTGGCCTCTTCCATGCATTATTTAATTGATGCGACTGGAATATCTAAATATGTGATCTCTGGCTTGCTCTCTCTCTTCTGTCAATCTTTAGCTTTAATATAACAATAATAATAATAATAATAATCCATGATGTGTACTAATATTCAATAAATGGATGCGGCTGGAAGTCTTCTATCCAATTTGCCTTCCCCTCTGATTAATTAGTTGGTGTTCCTCCAGAAGTTTTTTTGTTCCATTTAAGTTCATCATTTATCTTTTTCTATAATTTGCATGAACAGCCAAAGATTGGTCTCTGCAAAGTGACGATAATATATTAATCAGTTTATGGACAAAATCTTTTGTCTCGATTGAATCCTGAAGGGTTGATTGCATGAAGCAAGTTTCCATTATAAAGCAAAGCTTTTTTTATATAGGTATTTGTTCATAATTTAATTCTTTTTTATTGAGACAATTGGATTATTTTTTTATGCAACACGAGAGATTTATTATATCGATTTTTATAGCCATTAAACACATGGCTTAGCAAAGAATATTGTTGAACTATGTTTGAAAATGTCAAGACCGCATAATATTTTTTAATCCAAATAATTATATCGTAAGAATCTGACTCCACAACTCATTAATTTGTAGAAGTATAGCAGCAATAAATACTAAAAAAGCATAGATTTTTTTAATTTTCAAGACCTCAACTTTATTAAAATTCATATTATTAGAATTCGTATTACCTATGTAACAAGAAAAAATACAAATAACTTTAACAGATGAATCATTTCTTTTATTTATAATGTTAGTGCATATAAAGAGACCATTAAAAAATAGAATAAGTAAAACTTCACATCATTACATTCCCACCCAGCTAAAAACCCGATAAAAATAAAATAATCATACAAACTCCACACAATTGGAATTAGTTTAACAATTGCACGCCATTATCAGGCTCTTAGAATCTAATAAAAAATCTCCAAAAGACGCAAGGGCAAGCGGCTAGTTTTTAATAAATCAAAAGGGTTACAGATATACTTAGCGATTGATTTATCATTGATAATTTGACTAGTTGTTTCTTTAGCTGAAATGGGGGGATTTGTATATCCTTTTCTGATCATGGTATTGGTAGTTCTGATCAGACGTCCTAATCTCCGTGTCGTCTCCTGGGATTATGGCAGCACTTGTATAGATAGTAAGCATGCTAACATCTCAATTCTCCTAACAACAATATTTTGCCTAAAGTAGGCCAAGGATCTTAGTTGCAGGGTGCATTGCAAGCAACGTAAGCAGGATCAAGTTTGCATGGATAACATGGAGGTAAAAGAGCAAGAATTACCCTAGTTTCTTCTTGAATTATGGTAATTTCTCTTCATAGCTAAGGTATGGATGTGACAGTGTATCGGACAAACAATATTAAAAAAAGGAAGTGGGGGGGGGAGGGGGGGTGTTGATGCAGTGGAAATATATCAGTGGAAGCTCTCTAGTCTGAAGCCTATAGTTTCAAAATTTAAATCTCAATTACCTTAGCATGAGACTTACTTAACTAGAAACAGGATTCTCATAATTGATCCACCAAGACTGTCTCGATTCTTGACAACAATTTATGAACGCATCCATGAAAACAGTAATCTGGCACAGGATTTTGCAGCACAAAGACTGCAAGCAAGCAATTGCATTAATACAGCTGGTACATACCTGTCCAGAATCAATACGATTCAATAAAAACTGGTCCTTCTCATCTAAGCTACTTCAAAAACCATTATGTAACCAAAGGTTGCATTAATACAGCTGGTACATACCTGTCCAGAATCAATACGATTCAATAAAAACTGGTCCTTCTAATCTAAGGTACTTCAAAAACCATTATGTAACCAAAGGTCTAAGTATTTGAACATGACTTGCATAGGCATCTTCAAACAGAGAACACAATTAATTCCACAACCTTCATATCAAACAAAGATCATTTTCTCTTTCAGGCAGCAATATCAGAGCACTCTTCTTGAAGAAATACCATCTGGAGCTTGAATTTTATGTTAGAATCACCCAAGTTCCAATGTAGAGGACTTCATGAGTCAAACCGAATAATGGTGATGCAATGAAAAATTAGAAATCCTTGGTAATTAGTTATCACTTTTAGTCACGGTTTATCCCTGGCATTTTCATGGCTAGCTCCCAGGTCACTATTGTGGCGGCATTAGCAGGAAATGCTCTTGCTATTGTCGGACCCAAACCCGTATAACACCCTTTAAGTCCAGCCCTTCTGTAGATCTATCAAAAAAGGAATTAATTAGGTCCTCCTTTTTCTCTATACAACAATATTTTATAGTTTACTGGACAGCACCCATGGCATTAGAAGTAGGGAATCCTTTTAAAATCAACAAAAAGAGAAAGGAACAGGACATTTACAGAATTCAAAATTAGAAATGGATTCCTTGTGCAGCTTTTATCAGGAGATGTCTGGATAATGGTTTTCACCACATCCAGAGGCAAAACGGCAGACCAAAACTGGATAACATCAGAATGTAAAACTGTTAATGATTTCATGAAACACATCAAACAATTTTTTTTTATCAAAAGACATGCAAGGTTTTCAGGATACATACAGCTACGCCACCAAGGCCACCAGTCACAATTCCAATACCCATGTCAACTAAATTGCTGCGGTCAGATAAAGTGGGTTTTGTAAATGCATGTAATGACGAACATACTCATAAACACTAAAGAAGACTGCGTTTCCAATAGATTCTATCAACAACGTTGTAAAACCTCCACGAAAAATGCCTGTCACCTGAAAGGCTTTCCATCAGCAAAGACACATCATAAATTTAAGTTGCCAATAGACAGACGGTTTTCTCACCCCTTCATTTTTCACTGTCTGGAAGGCACAATCAAGAGGGCTGCTGTATCTACTGAGCTCTGGAACCAAGGAGTCAGTTCCTTGAATTTGCATCCTACACTGAAGAAACTCAGTTTCACCATAATGCTACAGGAGGAAACAACAGAAAGGAGACAGAACTACCATATATGAATGCTACAAGTGACTTACTTTTACTAGCTCTGATGGACATAATAAGAAACTGATGATAGCTCCACCATATGCTGCCGATGGAATTATTACTTGGGGTCGAGGCACATCACTTTGCAATCCTCCCTTCATGAGTAAAGGGGAAAGAGGTTATTTCCAATTATATAATAGACTGAACTCTCAACATGACTTCAAAAGATATATATGCACAAAAAGGCTCTTCCAATTAACTTCACACAGACCTGCAATGACTGCATTGTTTGAGAATATAGGCCAAAAAGAAGGGAACTCTCAAATGCCATCCCAACAACAGATGATGATGCCCCTCTATACAGTCCTTTAACCTGTCAATGACAATTATCATCTGGCTATACTTTCAAAAACAAAAATGTCAGGAACATACAAATCCTAAACACCTCCACCTCTTCCCCTCGAACAGAGAGAGAAGATGCAGGCACACTATGGCCTAGAAGCAGTCCACCAAGGATTGTTATAAGGTACCATAAGTATTTTAATCAACTACAGTGATAGAATCATTAAAATAATACCAGAGACCAAACAGGCAGAAACATTTTGCTGAAATTTATGGGTTCATAGGTGAACTAACATCATCAAATCTTCTAACTCACAGGTTTCCCCATGAATCATCTTTAACTTCACATAATTTATTAATACAAATAACCTTGGACAAATCACTGAGCAATATCATTAAGCCACCAAACATGGAAAGGCATATTTCTATAAAATTCTACCCACAAAATATGTTGTTGAATTCTTCAGATCAGTAAGAAGTCTGCAAATTATCCATGCATAAATTGTTACACCTACTTAGATCCATCATTAACGCAATTGAATATATAGATTTCCACTTTATCAGTCCAATTCAACTTAGAAATCATTGAGTTAATTTTGTAGCTCACAAGAAACGTTAAAAGAGCATACTCCTTCAGTCTGTAGTATCCTAGTAGTGCAATGCAAACCATTCTTGTACTTAATCCCATGTGCTTCTGTATTGTGTATCTGCAGCTTCACCTAATGAAACACAAATACAGAAACAATTCAGCAACAAACCATTGTCAAAACCACAAAGCTATGCGATGACTCATAAACACTAACCAGTATCTATCAACAAAACGACCCACATTCACTACCCTTTTAAGCAACTCTACAAACTCCAAATCCAAAGCTACAAACTTTGAGATAGCCCAAATCACAAAACTTCATTTTAAACAAGTTCAGCATCAGAAATCTGAAAAATGAGAAACAGGCACTTGTAAAGCACTCACCTTGACAGTGTCAAAAGGGTGACCAGCAATAACAGTGGCTACACCAGCAAGTAAACCAGCTATGTATTCCTTATAAGTGAATGCCTCTCCCATTTTTTTGGTTTCTGTCTTTTCTCTCTCTAAACCCCTAAACCTCAAAAGTTAATTAATTAGTAATAAAAAAAAAATAACCACTGTCCTTAAGTAGACTGGTAAAAGCTGGGAGGTTGAACTTGTCTGCAACCAGTCACGCCACTATCGTTTTTGTGCCTCAATTCTCAATTGGTGCCGAATGAGAGGGTAAAGAATGTGGAGATTGCCCAGAATTGTGAAAATTACAAAGAGATGAGGAGTACCGAGAGATGATGGGTCTTCTCATTCATGATTCAACAGAGGGAACCAAGTTGTGGGCTTTTGACCGTTGCTGTAATTGAAGCATATTTAGTCTCCGACCTTGTAATGTGTCTAGGGTGTAATTAAAAAAAAAAAAAACAGAATTTAGCTCCCTTCTTTGGCAGACGAAAAATTCTTCAAATTTATCATATATTTGTTTGCTTTCATTGTCTACACTCAATAATTAGACTGAGTTATAAACAATGTAGTCTCTATCTATAAGGTGAATTTATGACAACTTGTTTATAATTTAATCTAATTGAATTGAATTATCATAATGTGAAGAGTATGTTATTTGATTCAAAAATCTGGATGGTGTTTTAATAACCTTGGCAATATTTTTTTATTTTAATGATCAAGTTATAGGAAGAACTTTCGTGCTCTAAATCCCTCCATAATCGAGTGATAAATAAAATTAAGCCATCCAATATATATTCATAAAAAAATAAATCCTTTTCAAGTCAAAACAAGATAAAATTGGGTTTTGAGAATTCAAAAACTCCATCCTATTTTTTATAAACTCAGTTTTAATTTATTATATGGCTAAGAAGTTATTGCAGATTATGTGTCTTTTGTATAATTTTTATATATATATAATTATTTTTTTAGTGTTTTTAATGTTTGGTACGGGAGTATAATCTTTTCAGCTTATACATGTTAGGTATTTAAAAAAATAAATTAGGTATGCAAGCTTGATTTTATTGGTTAAAAAACATATAGATTTTCATTTAAAAAAATATTATTAATTAAAAATATATTTTTTCATTAAAAATACTTAAATAAAAAATAAAAACTTCAACTTAGAAAATACATTTTCTCCTTCAAAATTCAAGTCCTTCAAACTCTTACATGTATTTCTTATAATCACCACAAAAATAAATGAAAATTAACTTTGAGCAAAAATAAAATCTGGCAACTAATAAAAGAAAAGAAACTAAAAGAGATGGGAGAATCATTAACAAATATATTGAAAGAGGATGGTAAATCATTGTTACACCATTATGTATCCTCCCTCTCACATTTTACTATTTATAACACTATTCACTGTGCAAATTTCCTTTCTTGGTCCCTCAAGTTGTGGGTTTGTTTAAGTTTGGTGATCAAACTCTATTTTTATTCAAATTGATCCTCAACAGTTTTGTTGTCATTGTCCTAGAGTTTTTTATTCTCTTCATTGCATGTTATCATGTGTTGGGGTTCCAAGATGGTTTCAAAGTAAAATGGTGGGTAAATTTTGTGAAATTTAATTTCTGAATGTTGTAAAAAAAATCAAAAGAAAAGGGATAAAAATTGATATTGATAAAAAAAAAAAAAGCTTTTTTCAATGTCTATGGTTCAAAAGGCAAATGAAACTACCCTTTAATCTCTAAATTTTCAATTTTTATATTTGATCTCTTCTATTTATGAATTTTTCATTTTAAAATCAAATTTTATTTTTTGAGTTTCAGTGCTTTGATTTTTAGATAGGAGAGAAAATCACCAAAAAAATTTAAAAGAAAAAAAGCTCTTGGATGATTATATTACAACCATTAAAACTTTTAATTTTGATTTGATTTTGAGTTTTTAAACCAATTAGAATATATTTTTGTTGTTAGAAACATGATTTTAGAGGCTTATAAGATGTTTTTTCATGTTTTAAAATGAAAAAATATTTGAAATCTTATTTTTTAAAATCTAAAAATTCAAACCTAAGTTTTTTTTTTTATCACTAGAACCATCTCTAGCAACTAAAAAGATTATAAATGATTTGCAAAGGTTATAAATGATTTACAGGTTGAGCGAGTCAACTTATAAAGTATTAGATTGATCGAGTCAACTTATAAAGTATTAGATTGATCTGGTTTTAAATATAATAATGTGTTTTTATATATAAACTAAAATGATGTTTTTTGAATAATTTATTTAAAAAAATATTAATTAAATCTCAACTTTACATACAAATTTTATTTTAACATATTTTTAATTAAAAAATATTATGCAATGTAACAGTTACTTGAAATTTTGTTTTTATATGAGCTAAAAAAATATTTTTTTATTCATAAAAACATGCTTTTCATTTATATTGAATGCAAAAAATTATTTCAATATAATTTTACTCAATCATGTATTTTTTTACTCCCCAACTAAAAATATTATTTTTAAATCTATTTTTTTATATAAAAATATAACTATAAAAGCAACTCATACATCTATCCACACAACCGTTAAAAAAAACCTCAAAGCCGAACACACTTAAAACCTCTGATGAAAAACTACAACGACAACGTGGTGTGCGCTGACTGACACGAGGATGCCTCGAGTATTAAAGGGAAAATAAAAATGCTAGTGTTTGACACTTCTTGTACCAGGAGAGTCTAAACATCTCCTCTAATACTTCAAACACGAGAAATTAAAGCTGATACAGATAATGACCATAAGTTGAAGAAACCTGCGAATGATAACAAGGGTTCGAGGCAACTGTGATCTAAAATTGTATCAACTACGATAAAAGAATTTTAAATCTGTCAAAAGTTCTGAATTATAATAACATGCAGAAAAGGCAACCCAGAAATGGTGTTGTTTAGCGTACAAGAATATTATTTGAATTTCGATTATGTTACCATCCTCCACTCGCAGGGGCATGCGCTCTGACCTTTTCACTCTTCATTTTGCCATCCCCTGACAACTTCATTCCTCATCCAGTTCGCAATTTGTGTGCAGACTGAAGCTCATTACAGTGAGAGGTTTCAAAGCCTCATTCTGAATCGAGTTATAATGCTGCTACCCTCCTATGTGGCTCAAAATAGCAGTCATAATTTACTGGGAAAAATCACATTTGAAATGCTCTTTGCCTTGCCTAGTTGAGGTGTCCCTCTGAAAAGCTTCTCTCTTTCAGCAATGAATTTAGCAAATCTAGACCCCTTCAGTTGTTTCTCATAATCTTGCAGTACTGACTCTGGCAGAGAAGGCAAAGGAGGGTTTGGTTTGGGGGAGAGTGGTGGCATGAATGCCCATACCGAAGAAAGGTGTTCATTAGGTCGGTCAAGATTTTGCAGAAGTGAAATATCCCGCATATCTGTCACGAGAAAAACTGTCAGCATTCACAAGCATGCTTTACCTTCATAAATTACAGCAGAATACAATAGCAAACATCAAAAACACATGAAATGGATAGATTCGTCTTGTATCACATATCAATTTAAATCCCTTAGTTTATTCCCTAATACTTAGTAAAGACTAAGAATCCAATAGAAACATAATCTTCAATAACTTTTATGAAACATGATTTTCAAAAAAAAATCTTTCTTGGTGTTCGTCATCATTAATTAATAAAGCATATCACTTTGCAATGATGAGCCTGAGCATCTAACTTATGTGGGAATACAGATGAACTCATTTCATTATCAACGTGATCTCAAAACCAGGTTCAGATGAACAACCTTTTGCAAAATCAAAGATTGGAGCCAAAACTGCACATGGAATACTGAAATTAAGATGTGGTATAACTGTTCCACCACCATGCCTTGCATTGCTGTACCAAGAATATATCTCATTAAATATAGAAGTTCAATCTGCGAGCGCTGAAGATCTTAATTAGAAGAACATGACGCAAACAAAATAGAAGACTTGCTTGAGAGCTCACAAGCACAGACCAAAAAGTGCCCTTTAATTATAAATACCAAATATATTTATCTTAAAAAAAAGTTTATACATGCCAAAATTAAAAATACTTCTACTCTATATAAAAGGAAAATACTTTTTTTAATCTCATAAAACAAAATATATGTCAATACTAAATACTAATGTGTAAATTCAATTAATACTAAATACTAATGTGTAAATTCAATTCCTAAAAAATAAGTTAATCTTGCTTTTCCATTATATGACTATTTATACATCATATAAACCTTAAAAAATATAAAATAAGCTTCTTAAATCACCTCTAACCTATATAGTACCTTATTGTACTTTATTTTGACTAGTGAAACACCAAAAATACTTAAAATAGTTCAACATGTGCCAAAAATTAAAATATGAAAAATAATAAAAATTTATCAGCTTATTAATTGGATCCTTGGATTATAAATATATGGTAGAAAGGAATAACAAAAATTTTATGAATCTTTTCTTATGTTATCTTTGACTCCTTTAAAGAAAATGATCCTTTTAACAAACTCTAATAATATTAAAAAGACTCCTTGATCAAAAGGTAGAATAAGATTTTGTTCACATTTGTACCTTATGTATTTGTATTATATGTATGGTTTTATTCAAATTTCATTCTTACATCAAGTTTTATAAAAAAAATAAAAAATAAAAATCATTTTCGTAGAACTAATTTTAACATTTTTTATAAAACATTTATTGATACACATGCAATGCATGTGCCAAGAATACTAACACTAGAAAGAGAAGTTATGATGAATGCAGGCATGTCACATCATTTCTTTGCTGACATTTTGGTTGTGCACCGCATAGCCCATCATGCCAAGTCCATGAGCAACCACCAGACTTTGGATGGATTATTTATGCTCATACCAAGAGGCAAACAGTTTCCATTATGGAATGATAACCAAAGGTCATCAATGGAACCATCTTACAACAAAGGAAAAGAAAATAAAGCAACAGTACCTGGTAACAAGTCCAATCATATGACCTTCTGAGTTAATGACAGCGCCACCACTACCACCTGGGTGGACAGCAGCTGTTGTTTCAAGCATTGCTGGAATGTGTGAATTCCCTCCTTGAACAGATTGACAATATGATGGTGCCTTTGCTTTGACTACTTTTGACACCACTCCAGAGCAAACAGAGGGGGAAAAGCCTGCAAAATTCAAGGCATTAACAGATTTATTAAAAAGCATGAAGTAAAGCAAAAAAGAATCAAGAGAATCTTCATAGTTAACTAGCTAATAGAATTATCTATTTAGCAGAAAACCAAAAACAATAAATGATATGGGCTAGTTAACATCATATGAATATAGAACCAATGATTTTTGCACAAAAAAAAACAGCTTTCATATGTTACATTTCTATGCAGCACTACACAGCACAAATGAAAAGATATGACCACATCAGAAAGTGGATTTAAGGATAAGGCCATCTATCTTAACATACAGTATACCACACAACAAATACATAACACTTCAGAAAAACACAAGATAGACTTCATAAATGACATCATGTATTGGTGAAAGTCTAGTTTGATAAAGAATTATCAAACCACCATTTCCAAAGTAGAAAGTAGGCTTCAAGAAAGGGGAGAAGCTAAAAAATGTCTGAAAGTGAGTTAATTACATTCTTTTATAACAGCTATAACCCGATATTTAAGTTCTTCAAGAATGACATGAGTATAGAAATACAACACTCCTGAATGAATAAATCTAACAAGAAAAATATAAAGGAAGCAAGCATTTACCACGTCGTGGTCCAAATAGTCCATGTCCAATAACATAGGCCTTTGATCCCAAAGATGAGCATTCAAAATCCACTTTGGTAGGGAAAAGCTGATCTGGAACATGCTCAAGCTGCAGAAGGGCAACATCCAAAGGTCCCTTGCAAACATGCACTACTTTAGCATCACACCAAATCCAAGGGTCAACATGATCCAAACGAACACATATATTCATAGGGCCTTTGTAAGACAAACTCGGTTTGTATCCCTTGCTCTCATCAGCAACAGAAGAATTCACAACGTTCAGTGTCTTTGGTGGCAACCTCTGTGTCTTCTCATGGCCATCAACTTCACTGTATCTAGGAAATTCTCCAGGTGGAATAAAAGGATCCTGCAATTTGGTTCCATCTTCTCCACCATTTACAGTTGTTTTCCCAAACCTCCAAGGTTCTAATAGGTGAGCATTTGTGAGTATCAGACCTTGATCATTAAGCAGAACCCCAGATGCCCATACAAGTTCACCAATGGTAATAAGACAAATAGAAGCCATAGCCTTCTCAACTGGCAGTGGTGAAGAGCAATAAGAAATATGATGCCCATGCTTAAGGGGGAAGGGTCCATCTGAACTAGAGCTGTATGCATTCCCTACAGCATTTAAGTTTTCCTTATTAATATGAATCCCTTTTTCCACATTTCGAGGCTCCTTCAGCAGCAAGTCACTGCAAGCAAGTGCAATGGCTTCCCACGGAATCACCAGCTGTTACCCAAGGCTAGGATTTGAATGATCTGTTAACTACCAGATAATTTAAACAATTCAAATTGAGAACATTCCAAGTTACCTGGATTTCAGCACCGCTACTCTTTTGCCGCAATGGTCTAATCAATATGCCAATAAAATTTGAATTTTCACAAAAAACTGGACCACCTTCCATTCCTGGCATATTTAGTGGCAAAGTGGATCAGAATTGTGAAGGATGAAAGAGCCACAGATAATATGACAGAAATGCTAGCACCTGGAAGACACCGAATGTCAGCCATCAGCAATGATATGTCAGATGATCTAGGAGGATAGCAGTTGGCAATGGATCCCACTGACAAGCTGCAAGTATAAAGAGAATTAGACAATGGAACTTCATGGAATGCATGGAATAGCAATAGTGCAATGAGTGCAGAGGAAGTTTTTGCTATTCTAACACCCATATATGCACACAGACACACATTTAACCCAGTTTAAATTCGAGTAGCTAGATGACCACAGAATATCGATATTTCTTTTTCAGTTGCGCTCTGAAAAATAAATAATGTCCTTTTGTACTAATGTCACTATATCAACCAAACTAGAAGTCCGTGTCACCTATATGACCATTTAAGAATAGACAGTACGAGTACCAGATCTATTTGCTGTATTATGTTTTTTGACAAAAAATAAATAATCAGAAATGTGATCTAAGAATTCAAAATAACTATAGAAATCAAAAAAGCCTGGAAAAGCAAAGGAAAATACCTGTTAAAGAAGTGCATGGGCGAGAGGACACCGAAAGGAGACCCCACTGCTAAAAGAAAATCCCCCCTTCTACTTGATGCCGATATCTCAAAGTTGGGCAGAATCTAAATGATAAAATTCAGATCTATATTTTATAGCATCGAATGTAAAGGAATTATAACACAAAAAAACATGTAGATGGTTTGTCAAGAAGTGGCATATCAAAAGAAGAGGTAAAAACAGAAAAATAAAAGGTACACTTTACCTTCAAATGTAAGAAAACGCCAAGAATAGCAATTCTAGTGGTCGACTTTCCCATAATACTTGGATTACTAGATTCCTCCCTTGCACGTCTCTGGCTCTCAGCAATTGATGCATTTCCATGCTCAGTCTGAGAGGATCAATTCAGCATTATTTATCCCATATCTCAAATGTTCAGATTTGATGAGGATAGTCCTTTGGGAAACCTTGCCCCTTACTAACCTGTGTCTGGACAACATCCATAAAAGACTGCGGACCATTCTCAGGTGAAGCTAGAGACCAACCAACCTCCCATCCATGGTTCATTGGACCTAAAGAAGCTTCTACGAGTGATTGAAAGAGCAAGAGAAGATACGGGAACATCAACCTTCATAGAAAATCGATTAATTAGGGCTGTTCGACAAGAAATCTAGACATATCATTATCATTGAACACCAGTGTGAATTGAGATTTCCAACATCATGATCATAAGTTTAAGCGGTATTTGACATCTGGCATAAATGAAATGCAACATCGATTCACAGCCTCTACATTATTTAAATCTTACCAATTGATAATTAAGGCTACCATGAAAACTAGAAGCACGGGCACCATCATAGAGAATAACATGGAATCAGTATTGGATCTCATGAAAAACAACAAAGTCTAATTTTTCTTTGCCATTGGCCTTCAAATACAGCAAACCATCCCACTTAGAGTGATGAATGTGCATGTCAAAGCATGCTTTAAGACACACAAAGCCAAATTAATGTCCCAGATCAACCCATATCTTACTTAGTTACCACATGCATTGACGAATCTACCAAAACCATCATGCTCCACTTGACTGCCAAAGTTACACAAAAAAGCAACCGAAAATCAAAATCTCAAGCTTAGTTGGCGAGTGTAGGATAACTCGTTTTCATGCAATCACAATAAATTGCATTTTTTTAAGGCTTCCTAAATGTTCTGTTAAACAGATAAGCCATCTTAAAATGCCTACCAATCTAATAACTTGTGCGCGGAGCCAGTGAGAAGTTCCTTTATCCAAACCCCCATCTGCACCTTTCCTCAAATCCGACTTTCCCTGCAAGATAAAACGCATTCAAACATTAACTCCAGCTACTAAACATTTCAGCCAAGTTAACCACTTGCTCGTTATTATCTCATACCTCAGCCATAACATCAATTTGAGCACCAGGAATGAGCTCAGGTCGACTCTGCAATCACATAACAACTCCACAATTCACATTAAAAAACGAAACAAAGACAGCGAAACAAATCCAGTTACACATTAAATTAAAGTAGTTCAGACCTGAGAAATGCTCTCTCTATGTTTTGATGACAAAAAAGGCTCAATAACAGAAGCAACTGTGACTACCAACCCAAGACCCTGGCTTTTACCCTCCCAAATCCGATTAGCCAAGTCAGCATCATAAAGGGTGTCAGGTAATAACAGCCCAGAAGCTGAAAGTGTTGTCTTGCCAGAACTACGGATACCAAGATAAATAAACTCCAATAAGAACACATTAAAACCAAAAAGAAGGCATATTTGTATTCCAATATATAGCATTTTTTTATAACAGATTCACTCACTTGTATTGGTGAAAAGCGTGTTTTCGCATCTTTAGTCCTTTCGGGTCCTAAAGAAAAAGGAATTGCATTAAAACAATCACAGCAATTCATTGTTAAGCTACGAAATCACATATTTGTGTATAGGTAGGTGATCGAGGGACTTACAGGGCCTTGGATTCTAACCATGACAGTGAAGTTTCGGGCAAAATCTACGATTTCAGGCAAACCCATGAGGTTCTTTTATGTAGGAAAAGAGAAAAGTTGGTGTTTTCGGATTGGATTGACGTTCAAGTGTTTGCTTTTGCTCTTGCTTTTTGCAAACTGAAGCTGATGAACATCAAGTTTTAGAAATTCGAGGCACAAGACAAATGGGAGAACGACGTCGTAGATTCAAGAAATATGATTTTCTTTCAACAATTAAAAACATACAAGTTCACTTCTATAACACCAATAAGTTCATTTTTACAGATATATATATATATATAATTGTAATACTTGTAATATCCTCGTTTTACACTGAAAAAATCAAGCGATCAATTGCCTCTTCTTTTCTTTTAGTTTTCTTCAAAAAATCATTCTTGAATACCCCGTCTTTTTCACAGCAAAAAAATCCATTGAAACTTGTTGTAAATTATTTTCCATGAAAAAAAAATAACAAATTTTCAGATTTATTATAATTGCTTTATAATAAAATATAAGTTTATTTTAAATAAAAAATGAAAAAATAAATTTGTTGGTAAATCAAAAATATCGATAGTAGAACTTATTGATCATTTATTTCTTAATAAATAAACTTATTCATGTTTGTTTCAAAAATCAAAAACACTATTTTTTATATATTAGAATGGGTGTCCACTTGAGTCGTCAGCTCGGAACACATTCTGCATTCGAGTACATTCATTTGGATACACATTATAACAAAATGATTATTATTATTTTCAAAAAAATGGTTTCTAAAATCATCGTATTGATATCTTAATTTTGATATTTTAAGCAATACTAACTATACTAAAAGAACTATGAGGCAATACCAAGTTTAATATCTATATATATATATATATTCATTCTCAATTAATTAAAAATTTAATGATAATAAAATCAATTAAAAAAACAAAAATAATTTAAATTAACATGTTAAATTTTTTTATCAAAATTATAAGATTAAAATAATCTTATAAAAAATAAATTAAAAAAATAATATGAAACTCAATAGTCAATA
>SRLM01000313.1:1015145-1075548 GCA_015708895.1 Populus ilicifolia
ATATATATATATATGTTATAAATAATAAAATTTTAAAAAAATATTTTAAATTTTTCTATCTCATATTAAAAAGATATTATTTTTTTTATTGTGAACATAAAATATATATATATATATACAAAAAAATTTTAAATTTCACATTAAAAAAATAAATTTTTTTCTTAGAATCCTATAATATATATACTAAAAGGTTTCAAATCCTACATTGACAAACTTCAAAAAGTATTAGTAACTAGCTAAAAATATATTAAAAAAAATGATATAGAAAAAAAGTATTTTTGAAAAGAAAAAAACACAAGATCTAGCCTGGTTCATGGATCAATTAGGTTTGGTTAAATTGTTATACCAGCTGGTCTTTTGACAAATCCTGATCTGCCCAGCAACCAGCAACCAAGTTTTATTAGGTAATAATAAATGATTTTATATAATTTAATTTTAAATTAAAATTAAATTAGAAATTAGGTTATGAATTTTTTATTTATTAATTTTATTTTATTTTTTAAATTCACCTTTATTTTTTTTTTACTGGTATGCTAAGTTATTTTTAAGTTGAATAAGCCAATTAAATTATATTAGGATAACTAATCAAGCAATTTTGCTAAACTCAAGGGCTAAGGTCTAATTTAGAATTAATTCATGAACGTCGCTTAGCTAAAGAATGGCGGGCAAGGGCCGCGACTTACCAAATGTCAAACAAGCTCGCAAACTTCAATAATTTATTTGTTGAAAATGTTTTTCACATTCTTATACAAAATGACGGAGCGACAGGCAATTAAGAATTCATTATTTGTATGTATAAATCTTATGGTATTAAAGCTTCATTAGCTTACGCCGCCATGTCAGGAAAAAAAGCATCCCCTCTCCTCCCATCATTGTATGGAAAATCCTTAAAAAAATCACAGCCCGCCCCCATCTCCTCTCTCTCTAAAGCAGACAACACATAAGAGAGAAACATCCAAGAAAACCACAACCCACAGAGCATCAGCCTCCTCCCCGTGTAAGACTGCTGGAAATCTGAAAGTTCATTGGTATAATTTCTCTTGAAAGTCCAAACCAGAAACTCCAAAATCTAAGATTGATGGGAATTTTAGGGGGAAATCTGAAGGTGGCTGCGTATCTCAAGCAATAATGGGGGTTTCATGGGAGAAGGGTGACCATGATTTTGTTCTAGAGATTTCTCCGTACAAGGATGAAAGAGGGAGGGGAGATTATTCCTGACGTTGCTAACATGAATTTTGCTAATAATAGGATGCTACTAATTATGATTATAGCATGAGCACCGTATCTCTAACAAATATTTAGAGGAATTGTAAAGAATAATGTAAAATTAATTTGGGATTTGGGATTAGCCCACGTAAGCTTTGGTGGTTAGAATCCAATAACATAGCCAAGATAAAGCGTATGAATATTTATAATTTAATCATATATACTCGACATATAGAACACTAAACTTCTTCAGCATCTATCTGTCTGTATGTATAAAACTAGAGCTTTTATGCGTAGAAAAAAATAAAAATCTTATACAGTAGAAGAATGCATAGATCCATGTACATGGAAAGGAAGTAAATTATACATGTGTTACACACAAGTCCTGTAAATACAATTGGCACGACAAACAGCCTCTCGACCCATCCGCCTCTCTCTCTTTCTCTCTAACGAGGAAAGGTCAAGCGAAACCTCAAGCGCTATTCCACCACCACCACAGCACCACCTTCTTTCTTCGCTATGTCTCTCCATAGAATCAAGCAGCAGCAGCAGCAGCCAGCCGGACACTAGCCATTACCATTTAGCAAAGCATCACCAATATTAAAACAAAACAACAGCAAATCCCCCTCAATTCCTTTGCTTCATTATTATTATTGCATATATTGGCTTCCGAGAGAGAAAAATGCCAGCCCAGAAGCGTTCCCATGAGACCCTCCAGAAGGAAGATGATGATGCTCTTATTCAGCAGCAACAAGACCACACTAACAACAACAACAACAACTATGAACAAAAGCAACAGCCTCAAGACGATATTGATGATGGTGGTGGTGGTGGTGTTGATGAGCGTACGTGTGCATAGATTTCTAAGATAACAACAAACATTAGTTCTCACTTTGTGCATTTTGTTTTGGATTCGATCAACTTTTTATGGCTAAGTTTGTTGCCTTTCACTTTAACAGAATCCGATCGAAGCCAGTCTTCTTCAAGTATTAACGAAGACGTGAAAGAAGAGTAAGTTTTTCTTGTTTTGGATCGCTTTGCTTTGTCGATTATGCTGTTGCTTTTTTGTTCGGGATCTTCGTTTTTTGCTTGTTTCTTACATTTTATTAGTGTATTAGTGGACAAGCTTTGTGGGTTTCTTGAGTTTTCTCTTCTCTTTTCTTGCAATGGCTAGCTATCTATCGTTGAATTCTCAACCGCGTACAATGGAGTGTGGACTTTGGTTTTGGGTTTAAAGGGTCTTGGTGATTTTGGCTCGAATTGGTTTTTGTGCATGAATGTTGTTTTCTTGTGTTACCATACATATATATGTAGCTGGTCATAAGATAATTGCAGGCAGTTTCATACCGGGATTTGTTTATGTGGCTGAAAGTTTTGTATATGCTGGGTAAGGTTCCGGTGTTTGCATGTTTTCCAGGTTATTTGATTGGAGTATATTTATTTGTTTTCCTTTTGGATATGCAGTGTGAATTTGTTTGAAGTAAGTTCTTGAGTACTTGGATTAATTCAAGAGGAACAAGCTGGTCTAGGAAGTGGCTTAACTGGCAGCTTAGTAATTGCTGATTAACTGTTAACCAGCTCGATGACCCAGTTGTTTAAATTTGAGAGTCGAGGAATTTTAATACTTTTATTTGTTTATTTTTATTTTTGGTATACCATGTGGAGCTGTAGAATATACATGCATTTTCCAAGGAGCTGAATGATGATACTGGACAAAGCAGCAAGCATATGAGCTGTGCAATTTTGTCATAATTGTGGACCTAGTTTTTTTTTTTTTTTTAATTTTTGATGAATTTGTTTGGCATATAACATCTCTTTTGCTTCTTTGATGACATTTTAGCATATGAATACTTTTTTTTTTTGTTTCAATCATGGGATTTAGTGGTTTGGGATCTGATATGATGCAATGTCCAAATGGTTCCCTTATTTTATTGGACGAGTAGTCTAGACCATCATGCGATCTCATGTTTGTAGTGTATTATGTCAACAACGTAAGGAAAAGTATGGATCTAAAAAATGAGATTCATACTTTTTTTTTCTGAATGATGGTGCCACTAATCAAGTTTGATTTTCATAAATATCCCAGGCATACAAAGCAATAAGTTTGATGATAATTCTTATGCATGAAGAAAGGAAAAGGAATGTTGCTGAGCACTAGACATCAGTGATTGGCTGTGAATATTCTAGTGACTGATACTGTTTGTGTTGGTGCTTGTTTGCAGATATATTGTAGTGAAGTTGGCTGAGATACGCAAGGAAGTACAATGTCCAATCTGTCTAGGTGTGAGTTTAGGTCTTTGCTTTATCAACCTCGTGATAACTTTTGACTGTTCCTAAATTGGAATAGCAAGATGTTTGTTTTCTGCTCTCTAGCTGTTCTTTAAGAAAAACTTTTCTCTAGGACAAATAAATAACTCAATGACTTCACGAAGTGCTTGTATGCTCATTATCTCTTACATTCTAGACACAATAGCCGCTTTCCCTTTATACATGAACAAAAATATTTGTTTGTACGAAATTATTCTCCTTTTTAATGTGCAGGTATTATCCGCAAAACAAGAACAGTGATGGAATGTCTGCATCGTTTCTGCAGGGAATGCATTGACAAATCTATGCGGCTCGGGTACCAAAATCTTGTTGTCTTCAATGATTCTTTCCCCCCTAACATCTGTTTAAAGAAAGCGTTCTGAGATTAAAAATCCACCCTAATAAAAATCTATACTGAAATTCACTACAGGAACAATGAGTGCCCTGCTTGCCGCACACATTGTGCCAGTCGTAGGTCTTTGAGAGATGACCCAAATTATGATGCATTAATTTCAGCCTTGTATCCAGATATTGACAAATATGAGGAAGAGGTAAATAGGTTCCATCCTACTGAAATCTGTTTTCTGTATAAAAATATTGAACTTCAATCATCAATTGTTTGTATATCTGTTGTAGGAATTGGCTTTCCAAGAAGATGAGAAGGCTCGCAATAAGCAGGTGTGATACTCCTTTATTGTTTAAAGTCTTTTTGAATACAGATTCACATAAATTCCTGGTGAATTTAGTTAGTCCACTATAGAAAACTACACTAGCAGAAGACTATATCATTCTTCATGTATTCATGCTATAGGTCCATCGATAGCACTACCACTGCTGGAATTGTCAAACTATGAAATGTGATCGAACGCAACTTTATGTCCACGTGGATCCATATGTTGTAGTCTTTCATGTTTCTATCAGTTGTACAGTACTCTTTGACTTGAATTTTAATACAGATTTTTGATGATGCGTAACACCGATTTTGCCATTTTGAGTGCTAGCCCTCTAGGCCTTGGTGGTGAATCCTATGCAGTAAAATTGCCAAATGACTTCTCCACATCCGTCCCTTAAGGTATTTAATGCCAAGTTTTATTTGGGCAGATCCAGGCTACCATTGCCCAGACTTTTCATCGACAGGCTGAAGCTTTGAGTAGGAAAAAAACAACACCTAAAGTGACAGCAGCAGCATTTGCAAGGAGAACACCAAGTCGTTTTCGAGATGCCCACTCTAGGGGAAGAAGAAATTATCGAATGGCTGGATTTCAAGGATCTGATGACAATGAAGATGCAAATGGTGATGGAGGAAAAGATTCATCATCTGCTGACGAGCACAGTGCAGAAGTCAAACCAAAAAGGTGCAAGAAATGGGCAGGTGCTCGTTCAGCTGCTGTTAATGCAGATGGAGGTGGTGATGAAAATGATTCAGAAGTGAATAAAGAATCTGTGGGGGGGTCTTCTGGGCTTGTTGGCTCCTCAGAAAGGCTTGCATGGGGAAAAAATGGCATGCGGAGTCACACCCGCTATGGCAGTGCAAACAGCAGCAATGTAAAAAATGCTCGAAGCAGTCGCATCTCTAAGTTAGCAGATTATCTACGGAACTTGGAGGGAAATGATGATGAGGTAAAGCTGATCCGTGGCTGGTCATGTTGTGAGCTGCATACAACGAGGAACTATGAAACTTTAATTGCAGCTTTAAACCAGATCAAACGGCTCTGCATTCTGAGTCACAGGCTCTGCATTTAACCCATATGACTGTCAACTTAATGACACTATTCTGTTTCTAGATTATTGTTTCACCTTGAGCTCTCACTTTACTGCCCTGAAATGATTGTCCCGCATTCTTTATTTCAGTTGGATATCAACCTCATGCTTGTTTCTTTTGATGAGCAAAGAGTACCCAGTTTGCAGCGCCCATACCTTTGCTGCAGGCCAACTTTGTCTATCAATAAACTGTGTCAGGTGATTTTTCTTCTAACCTATATCCTGTTTTATAATAAAGACACCTCATTTATTGTAAGTGCTCCTGATGTCAGTGTGTAGAATTGGTCATCAATTATTTGTTTGATTGCAGTATGTTGCTTTTCAAACCTCTTTGCAAGCCAATGAAGTGGAGATATACTTGGTCCGAGAGATGAATTCTATGGTCGACTTTTCAATCTCCATGAGCAATCCAATTTCTAAACCTGGTATAATTGATCCGTGCAAAGATAAATTGCAAGTTTTAGAAGAACAAGAAACTTTGGGAAGACTTAAAACAAACAATTTCATCCACGGGCACCTGGTGAGCTCCTATTCCTAGTCAACATATATTTATATCCATGTTCGCATTCAGATTAGAATAGTTGTATGAGCACCATAAAAAATATTTCCTTTTGCCCTTTTTTTTTTCCGCAGCTCCTGGCATATCGAAAAAAGATGTGAAAGTCTGAACGGTAGAGACATTACCTGTCAAAATCCTCATGGATACCAAGTTTTCTACATCTCGCTTTTACACAGGTATAGATATATATACAGTCACAACGGGGATCTCTGCCGGCTGTTCTTTCTCATAGCGTGCATGTTCATGGATCTGACGTTATACAAATGGTAGTAATTGTACAGGGTCAACATGAATGAGCATAAATGGTTGTCAGTTGTCCAATTTTTTTCGTTCAAGATCTCGCCTATCGAATACATTCACTCCATGTGCAATGCTGTGATTATGATGATTTACTACTCCAATTTGCTGCTTAAATTCTTGCGAGCATTAATTGAGCTTATTTCTACTGAACGTGAGCAAATTCTTGCCCCAAGTTTCCAAGTTGTAAATCAGGTGCTTTGCGAAAATATCTCCGGCGCTTGAATGTTCCATCATACCAATAATTTCTAGTGCACACTAGTCCCATTTATTGGGACCCATAAATTCTGATGTGGTTGGAGCACTGAAGAATTAGGGGTGCTTGCATGTTACCATAATTTCAAGCAACAAGAGACTTCACCTTCTTCTTTTATAACGGGAAAGGAAGTAGTTTGCTTTTATTTATGTGACTTATAAATTTTCAGGTAAAAACTGGTTGAAATCGTGGTCACTACATGTCGTAGAAAATCCTAAAATTTAGCCATGCTTGTCGAAATCGTGGTCACTTGTGGGCTGCCATGTCTTGTTGGATCGTGTGTGTGTGTGTGTGTGTTTGGTTGAAGATAAACCTGAGGAAATAACTATTTCCAATAACAATCAAACACGACCTAATATTGTCTCATTATTTGTGAATACAAAGAAAAACTCTAGAACTTTAGAAGCACCCACTGCTCACAACTCTCAGTGGAACTCAGCCATATGGACGAATTGCTTATATAATGACAACATCTTCTCTTGTCTATTTTTTGCTTTACCGCATAACTAAGTGCAGTTTTGATTTTACATCGAAGTCACCCAGTCTCAGAAGACTGGATACTCTTGAAGCATTGGAGGTTGTCACGAATGAACGCTGGATTCAAATTTTCCTTATGAATAGACTTCTTACTTCAGCTTACCAAAAACTTGCAGTGGGGCATTTGCTTGCCAATATTCTCTTCATCACAAAAGCACAGGCATAGCCCACAGGGGAAGATACGGAAGAGCTCAAGTCCTGATGACCCAGGAACAAGCCTGAGTTCTTCTCCAGGCTAAATGGGAAGGCACAAAGCTAAAAATCGAGTCGTTTCATGTTGAACCATATCGAACGATGACGCACATCAAAAGTTCTTCGGCTCTTTTTTTCTTTTCCTTTGTTCCAGTAACCAAGAAGCCTTGAAGCGCACCTTTTGCTGACTTCACTGGTTAATACTTCCCTTGAAAAAGATGAACACCAATTTCTTTAATCAAAATCACAAGAGTGGTCGTCCCCATGCAATAGCAACCGGAAAGCTACATCTCAACCAATTTCTTTTTCGTAAATTATTGTTCAGTACCAGTGTTTTCAGAAAAATAACTAGCTAGTCCTTCTAGTTTAAAAATTCCCATTTTACATCCCTCTAATGCTTATCTATTTATTACTTAATCCCTCTATTGTTCATTCATTAATAAAGTGCTGCAATATCACAAGTTCAGTTTTTTTTTTTTCCTTCCAAGATATATCTGGCTATATATTAACTAAAACAAATCCAAGGGGACCGGTGATTTTTTGAATAAATAGTGTAGCTTTCAATAAATCAATAGCCAATTACACTTCTTGAAACGAGAAAAAAACAAAAGTACATATATTTAAAAACACAGGGACGAAACACATGGTAACTAGCCCTGATCATCAATAGAAAAGGACCACCTGGACCTAGGACAAAACTGATCCCCTATCCAATTCCTCGAGAAATGATGACATGCCAGGCAGCTAGCCTGCCATTGGATACCCACATGCATCCCCTTTTCCTTACCCAATAATCCATCGCAAGATGTCCCTTCTCCTAGGATCAGTATTCCTTTAAATAATAATTTATCGATCGTCTTCTTCATAACGCTCCATGGTAATAAATTAAGGAGCAATTGGGATAGCAGATAAGCACAGGGCACGTCAATAGATAGCATCAACAAGAACTTATTATTATATTTAATAAGTCATCATCACCACCTTCCCTGATTGATCTTTGATTCACAACAAGACCAACCAACCGTACAATGTTTACATAACTTGGGATAATCTCACAAGAAAGAAAGATCAATACAAAACTAGTCAGCTCAGGATGTTCCAGGCATTGTAGAACCGTAGAACCATAACAACTAGAGACATACTGCAGATAAGTGCTGCAAAACAAAACACAGTACGTATTTACATGGGAAACCTTGGTTGACGGCAACCTCATCAACGATGCTCGCTCTTCGTCTCTCCACTGTACATCCTGTGATCATCAGATACAACAAAAAAACTCATTTCGACGATCAAGAAACAAATCCAATCGCCAGATCCAAGCCATCAGATGCAGATCCAACGGCATGAGTCCGCTGAGGCACAAATTAATGAAAAAAATTATACCATATCGTGTCTACTTGCATGCATGCATAAGAGAGAGAAAGGTCTACTCCCACGCGCCATTATAACACCTGGAGATTCCTCTCATTTTATTTTTTTTAATAAAAGAAAAAAAAGGAAGATCATAAAGTAGAAAACAAAAACAAATACCCTATTCGAAAATTCACGTGAAATTAATTAATTATCCAGTGATTTTAAAAAAAAAGCCTTTTAAGTACAAATAAGAAAGAAAAATCTGAATAATTCTTTTCCTTCCCTTTTTCATGAGAACAAAATAAGCTTCTTTTGAGCGAGTAACCAATACATGAAGGAGACTAAAATTCAATAAATATATTCATATGCAAATTAATTTGGATTTTTGTTTTTTGGGTTTACATACCAGTCATAGACAGTGGGTGTGTTAGGCTGTGGCTTGTCAAAAACATGAGCACCAATAGTCTTAGTAGCAAGGTTGCTACCAGGGTGGAACACGCTCCTCCAAACATTGCTACGCGCCGACAATGGAGTTGTAGGGGTCACTGGTGTCGTCGGTGTCCCTGGAGTTCCTGGCATAGTCATGGACCTCTGATACTTATTAACAGGACTGCTCCCCTCTCCGACGTCAATATCTGACCAGAAACAATCATCAATATGAGTAAAATTAAACAAGACGACAGTTAACAATATGTAGATGCATAGAATTAGTAATAATACCTTTGATGTTAAGTGGTCTGGTGCTGATCTTTCTAAGCTTGCCAAGGCCACGTTCTGGCTGAGGTCCAGCAACAACATCATCCCACATCTTGTCTAGTAAAACCATCTTGCCTAGCTTATCTTTTCTCCCTGTCCCCCTTCAATGGAGATTGGTTCACTTATATAGAAGAAGATGGATAGATATCTATGAATAATTGCTTGGGGTTTTAATTTTTATCTCCTTCCAAGTGTGATTTAACTATGGTCACATTTACCGGGAAGGCCCAGACAGCGTTAAAAGGGGGTCGTGAAGGGTACGTGGAGGTAAGAAGATGGGAAGTGGACAAAGTAAAAGGATGGATAAGGATGAAGACCTAGTAAAGTGGGGCCCGCAAAATGATATCAATTCGTGATCTGACTAGATTAGAGTAAGTTCCCAAGTGTACCCTTGCTATACAATGGGCTGCCCTATTCCAGGGGTCGTTGTGGGGTCCTTAAAGTTGGAGAATGTCATCTTCGATGGCGACACGTGGAACCCATTCCTTCCATCATGATTTCGATTCTTGATGAGGTGAGTCTTTAGAATAAAGTTATTAAACCTCTAATGTATGATTCCAAGATCCAAGTTGAGGGTCCATTCAAATGAATTTGTTTTGAATTTTTTTTAAATTAAATTTAGTTTTAATTAAATTAATCTAGTTATTAATTAATTTTCGGGGTTAACTTTTATTTAATAAACAATGGGTAGAGATAAATATGGATTGCGACAATATTTTTTATAATAAAAAAGTAAGCATGATTTGATTTGAATTCATTGCAGCAATCATCAGGAAAAAAAATATATAATAATTAAGTTGAGAGGAATTTGGAGTGGCAGGATACAAAAGACCATTAAACGGGAGTAGAGTGTTTCCTCTTATATTTGAATTGCACGATAGATCATGTCTTAGAATTATTATTATTTTTATAAATACATCTGTTTTAGATATAAATAGCTTATTTAGATGCAAATAAAGAGGTTTGATACAGCACACTATAATGCTGATCGCTAGAGTATTTGAAACTGTTTATGGATTTATTTTTTAAATCTGTTTGGCATTGTTTTTAATTTTTTTAAAATACATTTGATATGAAAAAAATATTAAATTAATATTTTTAAATATTTTTTTAATGATTTAAATGGATTGATGTAAAAAAAACTGACGGCAACAAAGCAAGTTCACTATGCCTTGCATATCTAATAATATATTTTTTAAAAAATAATTTTTATTTTACTTTTTAATTACTTCAAATTAATAATATTTTTAATTTATTTTAATATACTGATATCAAAAATAATTTTAAAAAATAAAAAAATATTATTAATATAAAAATTATTTAAAAAACAACCAAACCAAGTGTAATTTCATATCATTAATATTCTGAGCTTGGCAGCCCAGAGGAGGCTTTGTCTCCATGGATGTCATATTCTTCTTTTGATTTCTCATATATTGCCTTACATAAAGACATATGCATGATTATGATGTTGTGAAGGGGATCTTATTAAATACATGAAAAGTCCATTTAAATTTTCTTCATAAATTTCAGCATCGTATGAGATAGAAGAGTATAATTCCTTCCTTGTTTGTAAAGCATTTTGGTTTTGCGTGGCAATATACTATCCATCGAATTACATTAACATTAACATTATAGAATACTCTCAAAAACATAGAAAAACTACTGTACTTTTTCCATGCTTTTTACTTTTTTATCCTTTTACTTTCCTATTTTTAATATTTTATAAAAGATATAGAAAAATTACTGTAGCTTTTCTATATCTTTTACTTTCTCATCTTTAATATATTATATTATATATTAAAAATTAAATGAAAACTGAATTGTTTTTTAATTGTTTTTGTTTTTTTCTTTTAATAATTTTTTTATTTGATACTAAGTTTAATGGGTTAGTCTAATTTGACAAGTTAACCAGGATTTTTTTCTCTTTAATTGTTAATGTTAAATTTCTTTATATTTAATTATCAGACTTTTATGACACATATTCCAAGATTGACGGGTTAATCCAGTTAATTTTGGATAAACATGTCAATTATTTTATTATATTTAGTTATCAAACTTTCATGATGTAAATCTCATATTTAATGAGTTAATCTGGTTTTAAAGGTTAACTCAGTTAATTCATATTTTTTTTCTTTTTCTTCATTAGTTTTTTCTTCCTATTGGTTGTTTTATGTTTCTATTTTTAATTAATTAATTTAATTATCATATTTTTGTAACATGACTTTATAGTTAGACTCACATCTAATGCTCCAAAGTTCGGTGTTGCAGTCAGACTCACTTAAACTTAAGTCATATAAATTTAATGTTATTGCTAATATAATAAATAGTATTTTTAGATTAAGTGTTACAGATAGACCCAAAGCTTTTTGGTATATCTTTATAGAAAAACCTAATACTCTTAGATCTTAGTTTTTTTATATTTTTTATATAAGAAAAAAATTAACCTATGCCATACATCTTTGTTTTTTTTTCTTTTTTTTCTTAAACCTTTTACCGTGAATAACACGGTACAATCCACAGTAAAGAAGCTTATACCTTTAGTTTATTTTTTTGTTTATAGTTTCTTAATATTATTTTTTTTTGTTTAATTATCAAGCTTTCATGACACGGATTCCAAGTTTAATGGTTTAACCCAGTTGATTCAGATTATATTTTTTTTCTTTATTAGTTTTTTCCTTCGTGTAGGTATTTTTTTTCTTTGCTTTTTTCTTTTTAATTAATTTAAAAAAATTAGTTCATTAATATTAAATCTTTTTCCTATTTAGTTATCATACTTTCATGACACGAATCATGGGTTTGGCAAGTTAACCTGATATGACGAGTTAACCCAATTAATTCTATTTTTTTTAATTAATCTATTTAATAATCATATTTTTATGACACGACCTTGCAGCTAGACCTACATCCAATGCTATTGGGTCTGGTATTGTAGTCAAACCCACTTAAACTTTGATCATGCAAGTTTAATATTATTATTAATATTATAAATATTACTCTTAGGTCATACGTTGCAGCCAAACTCAAGACTTTCAAGCATAGCTTTACAGAAAGAGCTAACACTTTTAAATCTTAATTTTTCTTAATATTTTTTATACAAAATAAATTGACCAGCAGCATCACGTGGGTCATGTAACTAGTAGAAAAAGAAAAGGCGTGGGTTAAAAACATGGTGTCTACTTAATTTATTTGTTAATTTAATTTTATATTGATGAGAGTTGATTCTATATATGTATTAGATTATTTGATAATTAGATTTTGTAGTTTTTTTAATTTATTTTATATAAAGTTATCTATGTTTCATTAATTTAGTTTTTTTAATTAATTTCAATCTTTGACATTGAATCTATTAAAAATAAAGCTTTGTAATTTTTATATTTATTTTTTATAAAGTTATTATAGTCTCATGATGTAAGTCACATGTTTAAATTATTATCTCGAGTTAATTTAAGTTGTTTTTGTTTTTATCCTTTTGTTTTATTATTCAACATTGAATTCATTAAAAATTAAGTTTCATAATTTTTTAATTTTTTTATAAGATTATTTTGATCTGATAATTATAGATTTAACAAATTAATTTAATTAATTTTGATATATTTTTTAATTTTATTTTTTAATATTATATTGATTTAAAATTAACATGTTTAATTTATTTTGATTTATTTTTTATAAAATTATCATGAACTTATTATCTTGATTATAGATTTAACTGATTAACTGAGATTCATCTAATATAACATCCTCTTATTAATATCTTAAAAAAATATCATTTAATATATTATGATATAAATATTTAAAAAATATTGATATTTTGAGCTCATATTTAAAAAAAATCAATCCATCTTAGAAAACTAATAAGTAATGCTTAGATAATTTTTTATATTAAAAAATTGATCCAACAAGTATAACAACAATAGTCAATGCAATGATCTAGTTTTTTTTTTTTTTCATCTATTGTTGATCGGCTGCTAACCTTTCATTAAAGAAATTAATTTGATCTCAAGTCTCTTTTTGTTACTTTCCTTTTTCCCCTCACGGAAGATATAACGTCTTTAGAAAATTTATGGTGACTTCAGTGGGTGCTCGTCTCGGTTCTGAAAACTCTTGCCTGTAAGAGGGCCTCTGTTAATTGTCAACCCATCAAAACCCACTTTAGTTGATCGGAAAGGACAGGCATTAAACCGTGCTGCCGATTGTCGCCGCCTCCTGGGCTTCCCATGATCCTGCATCATGGAGATTTTAATAAGCTTTTATCCGTCATCGGTTTATTTTATTCCATCAAAATCAAAAGACACGGTTTCCCTTCCTGTAAAAAATAGAATCCTGCAATAAACAAAGCCTGCAAATTCGAGACGGGAAAAGAAGTCCATTGAGAATGATGTGCACTTGTGCAAGGAGTCATCATCTACTTCGGAATGTCCATCACTACAAAAATCACACATCGCTAACATTTTGCCTTTGTACACTCCTCAATAATAGCGATAGGAGGAAACCAATATCCTGCTGAGCTTGGAAGCATCGACGAAATCTATCTGAATGAAAAACAATCAAATCAATAATCAGAATATCAGAAGATTCAAGACTTAAAACGGCAAGAAATCACAAGGGAAAACAAAAAGAATTACGTTGGGTCTAAATATCCTACTATGTCAGTGTATATAAGCTCAAGCCCATAAAACTAAATTTGCACCAAAAACGAATGGCAGCCCATCTGCAAAATAAGATCTCTTTCGATGTTTCTGCATAGCATTCATTCGAATCACTCTCCTTTTCTACATACCTATCTACTAAAGATCTGGAATCAAAGTCCCCTCTTACCAACAACACTAACAAAGTTAAGATGCAAGACCAACAATTTCGGGCATGTGATAATGGGTGAGTTGGAGTAGTTAAGTGTGAGTATGTCAGATCAAGATTTGTTGCAGATAAATGATCTGAATGGCCTACTAAGCTAGAATAACAACATAAAGATGCTATAATTTTTAATTCAATTGTTAAATTAAACTTAAATTTTTATAAAAAAAATTTATATTTTTTTTCTATAATAACCACTGCGCTATATAAATTATCAAATCTTTAGATATATATAGTAAATCTCTCCAAGACCCCTAGCTTTAGTAGTTTTTTATGATTTGCATTGTTATTTTTGGATTTTTTGTTAATTTCAGATTTTATGTTTCTTTCCTTTATAATTTCATTTTTTTATATGTTTTTGTATTTTAATTGAGATGTAATTTCTAGCTTATTTAATACTTTGTAAACGGTAGACTTCATTATTATTGCTTTCGAGAAAATACACATAAGAATTTTAAGTTCATATTATTGTTGTTATTACCTTCCACCTTAATCAATTTCTCAGTCTCACTGCACCGGCATTGGCTTCTCATAGGTTCAAACAAGAATCGCCCAGCTGATATGCCAATCTCCGATACACAGCTACAGCTCTATGCCTTTTTATATCAATCACAGCAGACTAAGGTGACCCATAACCTCAGCTCCGAAAAAGCAACCCATGGCAATTCCAAGGAATCGAGTGACAACTCTCAAGTTTCAGATAAACCAACTCGTAAAGAGAGAAACCAAATAAACAAGGAGCATGCTGCTTCAAGTTCATCATTTGGCCAGAAAATATTTCGATCATGTGTCCCCCGCCGTGCATGCAGGGAATGCCAAGCTCACAAGCCCACTGTTAAAAGCTTGCCAGAAGAAATCTATCATGTTACGCCAACTTGAGGCTCTACTTTATGATTGTTGGAGTAAAATTTTCTAATCATTCATTCATCAGTTGAGATAAAGAGTTCAGATATGCTTCAATTCAATACGAGCTACTTTGGTGTGGCACTCCTCTCACGTTTCTTCCAAAATCATTTCAGAGATTGCAGTCATTGAATAAGACTCCAGCAATACAACTACCCACCCAAGGTATACAATGTCTTGTACACTTTGGTCACACTTGCCTGATGATAAGGACCTTCTCTAGCTCTAAGCCAATTTTGGCTCAGCAAGTATCTTTTAACTCAAACTCAATATGTCCTCATCTTATCATCTACTACGGTCTGAATGAATAGTTCGTAGATTTCATATTATATTTAGACATAATTGTCTTGCCCGCGCTTCGCTTCAAGCTAACCTGATTTGTTTGAAGCGTAAAAAAACTATGTCAAAGCATTGATAGTATATTTTATAAAAGAAAAAAAAATTTACAGGCTCCAGATCATAGGTAGAGAACAAAAAACAAACTATCCATCATCAATCTTTAAAAATTTAAATGATAAAAGATAAAAAATAAAATTAATAAAAAAAAATACCAGTTAAAAAATTCAAAAGATAAAAAGTAAAATTAAAAAAAATCAATAAAAAAAATACCAGGAAATTGAGTTATAAACAAAAATTTTAGTTTTGGTTAAAAAAATTCTAAATTGAGATTTTAATTTAACCAAGCTACAAACTGAGATTTTGGTTTTGTTTAAAAAGATTGCTAGATTGAGATTTTATGTTAGCCAAGCTAAAAAAAAATCAAGGTTCTAGTTAAAAAAAATCGCTAAATTTTAGGTTATTTGAGTTGTAAACAATTTGTTCATAGTTCTAGATTAAAGAAGATTGCTGCAAAAACAAAGTTTTTGCAAAGTTCATATTAATTGAACTAAAAACTTTATATATATATAGCTAAAGAACCTAAAATTAAATATTTAAAAAAAAACTAAAATACTTTGGCAAGTTTTTAAAAAATATATTATATAGATTTTACAACAAGTTCGTAAACTTTCAAAGAAGTTTGGCCTATATTTCAAAGATATCAAAAATAATATTTTTTTATTTTAATATGCAGAATTATATACTTATACATAAGATATATTCCTGGTATTAAATATAAAAAATAGTTTATTTTATTTTTATATTAGCATTAAAATGACTAAGTTTTAACATGATAAGATAAAGACTTTCTAATTAAGGAAGACTTTTCTTCGATACTAGATTGACTAATAGTTAGAAAACACTAATATCACCTTAGTTTACATAAAACAAATAAGCAATGCAGATTATTTTAGATAAAGTATATTAGAGGTGCTAATACATTCTTTTTATATAATCAGTTCAGTTATTCAAACTCTAAAACTAATAAAGATTCTTAGCAACCAAGATATTAGATGATGACTCTTTTTTTTTTATAAAAGACAAAAACTCTTTATCTTTTTCACCCACATTATTCCCAATCTCAATCCCAATCTGGAAAGATAATCATCATGATATTATACACACACGATAAAGGGTGAGATAAATTAATTTAATTAAAAAAATTATTAAATGAGCAAGATCTAACAAAAGCACCAAAAAAACCAAGGTAATATTAGTTCAATTTAATGTTAAAGGATAAAATAAATTAATTTAATCTAATTAAAAAATCATTTTAAAAGTGGTAGATCCAGCAAAGACAAAAAATAAAACCCGAGGTAACTCGTGTTACTCTCAAAAAGTTAAAAAAAAAAATTCACCTCAAAAGTGGGGGAAATTACTGAATGATTAAATAAAACAAACTTAAGCAAACCCAACTTAACTTTAATAATCCGTAACCCGAGATATGAGATAAAAATAATTTCTAAAAAAAATCAGAACAAGTCATAAAGTTCAAGGTCCAAAAAGTCAATATCAAATAATAAAAATAAAAAAAACAAACTTAAATCGAGCTAATCATCAAAATTGATAGCCTGGATCATGAGTGTAGAAGACAAACATGAAAAAATAACGAAGCAAGATTATTAATCATAAAAAAAATTGAAAAAAAAACAATGAGAATTAAATCATGCACAAAAAATAATTGAAAGAAAATAATTAAGGATCAGATTGAAAAACAAAATAAATAAATAAATAAAAAGATCAATAAAAAATGAGGCTCAAAATTGAAAACAAAACAAAATAAAATAAAATGTACATGGATAAAATCAAAAATAAAAATTAAAAAAGCTTTAAAATCAAAAACAAATAAAAATCAAAAGAATAAGAATTAACTTTAAAAGAAATACAAGTTAAAGGACACATTTGAATTTTTTAAATATTAGACACGAAAACCAATACATATGAGAGATAAAAAAAAAAACTTTTATCGCCACCAGACTATCATTAACCAAACTAAACATGCCACACTAAGAGTTATATCACCACTTGACATGTCAGAAGATATGATGGTTTTGGCTATCATAATAAATCATACACACCATTTATTTAGCGAGGGGATAATGATATATTAATGCGTATATAGCATATATCAACTTTTAATATTAATAATTTAATAATTAAAATTATTAAAAATCACATGAGAGTATCCTAATGTTACAAAAAATAAAAATATGCGGCAAAGAAGAAAACGCCCTTACTTGGCAAGCTTAGATTTTTTAAGTCAAAGACTAGACATGTTACTTCACTATAGAAAAAATATACAAAGATACAAGAACAAAACTTTTAAGTTTCAAAGGGTACCATTATCCTTAACTATACAAATAAAGTTAAAAATACGTAAAAACTCCCGAACAAAAAGCTTATTTTTTAGTTTTTAAGGGTGACGAAATAATTTTACGATATTTAAAAACATAAATCTGTTATATTACTCCCGGGTCAATTGCCAAATGATATTTTAATCTCATATTAAAAACAACTCTCCTCCTAAAATCATGACAATTACTCAATATATTGAAGAATAATATAATCAATATACTACTTCAATCCACAATATTTCTACGCTCATACTACATGAGCCTTTCAAGGAGACAGGGTATAGACCCTGTCCATTTCTTCAACAATCTTACTGAAGCGCACTGGTGGAATCACGTTCCCCTTCAATGAATATGCTCACAATGTTATGCTTCTTTCTCCAAGCAATGAGGTCTCTTTCGGCAAAATCCACATGACAGGCAAATCACCATTTTCAGTTTGCCATTACTCCTTGCATATTTTTCAGGATACGTGGCACTCCATGAATACACCCCCCTGTCCTTGACTCTATCCACCTCTGTAACATAGACTGAGATGTAAAACAAGTGGACCAAAACAAGTTCAACCACGAGTAAATCAAACTTACAGGCTGTTTGGGATTATAACATGGTAGTTTTTTATGTAAAACCTATTTAATGAACGAAAAGCCACCACAAAAGTAAGTTCTGCATACTTTTTCCTGTCTTTTTTTTTTTTTTTTTTTTTNTTTTTGGGGGGGGGGGTTCTGAACTGTTATCGCTATATAGTTCAAAACAGCAATGATAATTGTCAAAAATCTTTAGCAAAATCATGAAAAAACTTGTTATGCACATGGGCGTCAGCTATAAGCCTTTTGAAGGTTGCAGTGACTGCTCCCTCTAGCTTTCAGGAGCCAGACGAATTTAACATCAACATAAAGAATTGCGTGCAATTTGATGAGGCATGAGAAACTGTCAAAAATCCTCATATATCCCTTCTGCATGCGATCTCTCATGACATGATACTGACCTCAACAAGCTTTGTCATTTTTGGCTGCGATGAAGAAAGAAACTGCTTAATTGACTCTACAGCAGCTGGAATTTGATGAGGCTGCAGGCTGCAGGCTGCTAAGAACCTTCTCTGCTGTCGTTTTAGCTATAGTGTTATGTGCATCCTCGCTAAGATGACCTTCACGCCAAGTTGGTTTCAGCAATCCTTTAGCAAAATCAATAAGATAAGACCGGAAATGTCTTCGCGCTTTTGATTCTTTTTGCACAAATATCTTTTGGTCAATCTCCATGTCATTTTTTGTCCAACTCTATCTGTGTTGGAAGAACTGGTGCGGTAAAAGATGAAAAACAATAATGCAAATTCAAAGATTCAAGAAGAAGAAAAGGATAGAGAGTAATTTATATTTTTATTAGGTGTTTATCTTTAAAAAAATTTAAATTTAAATTAATTAATTATTAAATTAATAATATTTTAAATTATTTAATTTATTTAATAGGAATTAGAATTTATATTTTAACAACATATTATGAATCTAATAAATCACACACATTAAAAACTATTAGTTAGAAATAAAATTGAAATGATTTAATTAAGTATGACTAGATTAAAAATATATTTTAGAGTTTAAGAACTACAATATAATTAATATAAGGATTATATTGCTAGACCTAGAAAAATCAAATAATAACTGGATTGAATTAATTTCTAAAATTATTCTAAATTAATATATGAATATTATTCAGAGGTAAATTAATAGTTTATCAGTTTATAAAATTTTTTAAATTTTTACATAAATAATAAGTTATGTTTTTTATTTTTAAAAAGAAGAAGTAGTTGTCTGTTAGACAAAAAAATTATGTAAATACAATATTATAGTTAATACTATAAGCATATCAATCTTTCTCTTTTTTAAATAGAGATTTTGTACAGGTAATTCGTGTAAATTATTATTTGAGATTAGATAATTGAACGACTAGTTATTTATGACAATTCAGCCTTTAAAAAATTATTTAAAGTAAAAAAAATTAGATTTTCAAGTAATAAATCTTTAAAAAAAATTTAGATTTATCTAACAGGATTATAAGGACTCTTAAATAATTTTATTTTATAGTTTCATTGTATATATGATATTCAAAAATTCAATACTTGGCATTTTCCTTGTTGTGTTTATTGAGTTTTTTAAATTTTGATGGATTATATTGACAATAATAAAGGAGAGTATTATGGAGAGAGAAAGAGAGAGGAAAAGGTTTGAATTTTTATTTTCTAATTCGTAATTTTAGTTAGTTTTGTTATTTAAATGAAAATAAAATTGATGAGAAATGGATCGAATAAGTTTACAAGTCAAATAGCAAGAATGAAGAGTAAACTAAATGAATGGTATGATTATTATGTTTCCATGATAAAAGGTTGAGATTGCATGAAGAGTGATATTGAAAAAAAGAGTGCGAAAGTTATACGACAATTTCAAATGTATGGAAATTAATAATGTAGAGTAATAAAAGGATGAATTTTTAATTTTAATTTTATTTAGTAACCAGCTGATACTAAATAATTTTTTTTAGATTAACTCGGGTATTTAAATTAATTTGCTTATATCACAGCTAATTTTACAAATCTGAATATAATTTAATCTATACTTTGAACAATAATTCAGACATACTTGATATATTTTACCTTAATGTTTGTACTTTGAACATACAGTCATGCATTAAAGGTGGCAGACCTTGGCAATAGTGAAACAGCTCCCTCCAGTGCCTTGGGTCCAAGAAAATAAAAAGGCCCACAACACCGCCATGCAGTAAAAAAATTAATGTTTCAATTATATAAAGATTTTCAAAAAGTTTCAATTAAACCCTGAAAAATAATTACCTGGAATTCAGCATAATTTCTGTGTATTTAATATAAAAAAAATCAGTAATTTTAACATTCTTTTCAAACGTCACAGCATTGCAAGACACTTCTAAAATAGCAAGTAAAAAAGGGGGTTAGTCTCGTGGGCTGCCTTGCTCTATTCGACACGGTCAAGCTCAGACCCAAGTTTGGTAATTACGAATCGGCTTTCTTGTTGTCTGATTGAGCCGGGTCTCTGGTTCCACCACTTGATCACCTTTTCTTATCGCTGGTAACTAGACTGGTCGCATGCTGCGGACCCGGTATTTTCTAATGTTAAAAGAATACTTGGAGGATGATGATAGGATTTCTAAAGAAACAAATAAAACTCAAAACTTGGATAATTAATTTTACTACATTGAGTAAGTTTGATTGATTTTTATTAAAAAAATAGTAGTAGATAAATTTTTAAAAATAACAATAATTAATTATAAAAATTAAATTATCAATATTATAAAAAAATACCTTCCTGATATTTTTAAAAGAGCTACATGATCTTATATAATAACAAAATAAAATTTAAATAAGAATTGTATAATTTCATGGAAAGCAACACACAAAAAATATTTAAAACTCAATTTCTAGTAAATTAAATATTAAGGAGGTGAAATTGTAAAAAAAAAAAATACCAACTCTAATCAATCCAAATTAACTTACTAAATTTATCACATCTTTGTGATAGTAGGATAATCTCTTGAAAAAAAGTTTGATTGAAATATAAAATTCAATTATCAAATAATTTTAATGTTAAGAGCAAATTTTAAAATAATTTTATTTAAAAAACAACAATAAAAATCTAAGTTAATATATTTTAATCACCAAACTAGCGACCTAACATGTGAAATCATGATTAATCCTATAGAAAGAAAAAAACATAAAATAATGATGTTTAATTCTTAACAAATCTAATATTAAATAATTTAATTATAAAAAATAACACTACAAAAAAGTTAAGTCAGTCTAGGGTGGCTTTTCAAATTCTTAACTTAGGTTGTGAAGTCGAGGATATCTCATAAAAAAAACTTGAAAAAACCAAATAAAAAATTATAAAGTGAATATATAATATTTATATTTAATTAATTAATTTAATTTAATTTAATTCAAAAATAAAATCTCTTTTTAAAAAAATTAAATTTAACAAGGAATAACAAATAAAAATATTAAGATAATACAAGTCATTTTCAAAATTAACAAAAAAAAATTATAAAATAAAATAAAAATAAAAATAAAACAAGAGAGCCGAAATTTTTAATTAAATGAGTTCTCATGAAACTATAAAAAATATCTTCAATAAAAGAAGGCGGCATCAAGCAGACCTAGAGGAAAGTTTTGAATCTGTTAATCTTATAAACCAGCAACATATGAAATTCATATTAGATTTGATTTAAATTTAAAAATTTAATTTTCAATTAATTTAATATTAAAAAATAAAATTAAAAACTATTTTAAAATTAAAATAATAATGATTAAATCAGATAAAAAATAATAATTCAAAAACTGATAGATTTTTTTTAAAAAAAAAGAACAATTTCCACTATTAACTTCTTCTTCTTTTTTTTGGATGGTACAAGATACTCTTTGGCTAGTTAACAAACAAGTTTTCCGCATGTTTGCACAGAAATGCACGCTTCATTGGAATATGTTGTCTACTTAAGAAAGGCAAGTGTATCTCTAGCTGCCCAAATCCCTGAAGTTGTTCTATTTGAATATTAATTATGCATTTGGTGTGTCAGTTTAAGATTCCATTGCCACATAAATAAAACAAAATGCACTGCTGGGCATACTTATACATGACCTGCCAACAAAATTATACTCATGTCTCGCATATGGCTTCCCTACACTCATAATTTGAAGGCATTTATTTGTAATTTACCGGCCACTGAATATTCAGATTTTGGATTCCAACAAGAAGCCTCCCATTTTCCGAACATGTCCTGTCCCATTCCAAACACTCCTTTAAGTTGCAATATTGAATGCCAACAAATTGGCTCAACCAATCCATATATCATTACCATGTACCATTAAATTTCACTTACATCATTAACTCTTAGTTCTTCAATGCCGAGCCACGTAACAATGAAGAGTGGATATATACTTTGCATTTGATTACAAGCCAAACCCTGAGCAATAGCTAAGGAAAAAGCTTGAATAGCCCTAACCGCCAATCCACGAACTATCCATTTTCGTATTTCTTTCTCTTTTCTAATCAAGAATTCCACGAACTCCTGTGGAAGCACTAATCAAAAATAAAAACTCACATCAAACTTCCTATTTTTTTTATAGAAATTAATTACACTTGTTTATTAAATTTTAAAAAGTTAAAAATTACAGTTTACATCTCTAATTTAAAAAAAAATAATCCAGGTACCCTCACACATATTATAATCAACATGAATTAATTAAAAATTATTGATTAAAATGGATTTTTTATCTTTTTTTGTTTGACGATAACAAACAATCCATATTTATTATTATAATATATTTCAATATCAATTATATTATTTTTTATGTTGCTTCTATCTTTACTGATTAAATTTTAATTTTTTTTCTCAATGAATGAATGGGAACCTTGTAAAGATTATGAATACATGGAGAATGTTCAATATTCTTTGAATTCTCTAACATAGATATTTAACATAGTTTTCTCTTGAACGATATTTAAAATGATACCGGCATTCTAATGCAACGGTAATCAAGCGACCACCTCAAACGAAGTGGACATTGAAATTAATTTTGAGCTCTTAGAAGAGACGAACGGCCAATGAGAATTTTTCATCGCCTTGTCTGTGTCTGAAAGAGCCCCCCCCCATCTCGTCGACCCCTTGAAGAGGAAACAAAGTCAAAATGACACCAAAAGTCAACGTAAATGAGCTCGCGGCTCTTCTCAACCGGTCATTGGAGCCTGTCCGCGACACCTTGTAGTGGCATTGACGTAAAATTCAAAGGGGAACTCCACAAACCATGTGTGATTTTGTAATCAAGTTCTCAGCGAATTTTTTAACTTGTTAAAAAGAAGTTTAAAACATTCTCAATAAGATCCTTCCATCAACCGTTATTACTTAATCGTTGAAAACAAGAAAAAAATATTGGGAGACTTAATTGAAAATCATAACATAATTAAAAGAGTGATTTGAGATTTTACAATTAATATGAGGCTGATAGCATCTGACACATAAAGAAGCAGTATTAAAAAAAATCTAAAACCAAGTAAATAACACAAAATTCTATTTAATAAGGTCAAAAAACTAGAAAAAAAATAAAAGTTCTAAATCAAATAAAAAAATTATAAAAATATATTAAATATTGAAACTAACAACTAGGTATTATTGAAAGACATTATCATCTCTAATTCATGCAAAAAATTTAATCAGATTTAATTATACTAAATAATATAAAATTGTACATTAAAAAAAATCTCTCATATCATTTTTTTACGTTATCAAGTTTAAATTTTTCTTACTTCGATCTTGGAGATATTCAATCAAGATTTTCAAACTTATTTTTATTTTTTTAATGTGTAAAAATTGTACACGTAAACTTCAATCTTTTTATCTAGCATATTTAAGTCTTTGAAATCTCTTAGCAAATTTATAATCCAACTCAATTATCAAATAAAAATTATGCTCAATAACATCTCTAGAATCTCTTGATAAATTTAAAATTCGACCCAATGATCAAATAAAAAAATTAACTCCACAAAATAAAATTGAGAATTAAGGAAAAATCACATGTGTGGACACATAAATTTAGAAACCAATTATTTTTAGTGAACACTGATGGAGCGAATTGATCGAACTTTTTGGAACTTCTAAGGACCTTATTGGATTAAGAATTACTTGAAAAATCAATTGAGAGTCTCTACGTAGTTTTGAGACCACTTTGAAGTTTGCCCGATTAAATATGCAAAGGGCACCTTTTCACCTCATTCCCTAGTCACGTGCCCCTCGTAGTTTAACCACTAAAATTGAAATTCTCACCGAAGGAAGGAGTAAAAATCAAACTGGATATGTATAGTAACTGAGCTCGCCTGAAAATGCCGCCACCAGTATTTTTCGCCGTATAAATTACATGCACCAGCTCCGGTGACCTTACGTCACCAGCAGTCACGTATCGGGCCCCGCAAAACTAGAGCATCCAAAATGCATTAACGGGTGTGATGTTGACACAAGAACTGTCAGGGCCGTTGGATTGAAAATCCCATTGATGCCATGCACTCCACGGCTGCTTTATCACCTACTCACTTAAAGGAGAGAAAAGAGATACTAAAGGGAGTTAACTCCATTTATGCCCACTAACTATATGCGACTTTAATGCGAGCATGTCTGGTGGTTTCGTAAAAGTTGATTTAAAAATAAAATATTTTTTATAAACATATCAAAATAACACTTTTTTATTTTTATATTAACACATTAAAATAATAATAAAATATAATTGAACCACAGTATAAAACGATAATTATATACTCTATTATATTCTAATTTTAATATCATATTTTAAAAGTCATTAATTAATTTCATTTGATGTTTTTTCAAGTGGGAGTTAAACTCTCGTATAATAGAGTTTAGAACATTTTATATCAACAATATAAAAATAGTTTCAGGTTGAACAACTTAACGCACCGAATTTTCTTTATTAGCAAAGATAAAAATGTTTGAAAATACACATGCATGTAGATAGCAGGTTTTATGTTCATGTCATGGGAAGCTGATATAAAAGATGTCATGTAACAAAACAAGCATGATGTGGAACCATTGGTAGCAATTTTTAGTCGACAAGTACAAGTAACAGAGATAATGGGAACAAAAGTAAATATTCATTGTAATTGTAAAAAAAATCATGAGAACAAATCACCATACACTTTTTCGCAAATCATTATGCACTAGAATAATAACTTTTTCTAAATTTTAATTTTACGCCGAACTTTTTTTCTCTCGTAATTGCACACCCTGTTAAGTATAAAATGATATCTTATTGCTTCCTTTTTTAGAAAAAAATAATAATGATAGAATTCAAAAGAGAGGAGTCCAAAGTAAAAAAATAAATGGCAACTTCATATTTCTTATAAAAAGTCCAGTATGGTTCTCCATCCTTTTTAATTAATAAGTAACTAATTTTTTAGCTATTAAAAATTTAATTTTTATATAAAATTTAATTTTATTTTTTATAGAGAAAAAATTATTATTGAAGCTGGTTCTGGCTATAAAAATAATTAATTTTAGTATTAATGAGTTTTATTTGATAAGAAAAGTTTCGTATAAGTGTTATTTATCCCTGACAAGATAGATTTGATTTTAAAAATATTTTCAAAATCGTGTTTAATTTTTAGATTTTAAGTCATTTTTTAAATTGTTTGATGCTATAAATAAATTTATTAAAGTATTTTATAATAAAATAAATTTTAAACTAGAAAAAACACAGGATCTTGATTTTCTAGTCACTCTTTGATCATCAAATTTTACAAAGATAAGATGATGCTTTGCTTGTTTTTTCAAACAAAAAAAGTTTTTCTTTTCTAGAAGGCCTAGCATGCTACCATGTGACTAGTTTTGTTTTTAGTCTTTTATTTTATTAATTTTATATTTTATATTTGAATTAAAAATAAATTTAATAAAAAATCAATAGAATATATAAATTGAATTATAAATTTAACGAGTTAATTTCAAGGTACATGTTGATTTAATATTTTTTTTAAAAAAATATGCTAGATTGAATTTTTTGAAGTATTTGATTTATTTTAAATTTATTTTTATAATGTGTGTTGATTTAATATTTTTTTAAATATGTTAGATTGAATTTTTTGAAGTATTTGATTTATTTTAAATTTATTTTTATAATATGTTTTTTTTTTCATCTTGAATTAATTTATTTTTATAATATGTGTTTTTTTTTCATGTTGAATTAATTTATTTAGATTGAATTCTTCCATGGTTGTTATAATCTTGTAATCATGATAAAGGATGTAGTTGGTTGACAACGGCTGAGTCGAGTGGCTTTAGCATGTTAATATTGTTTTTATAAAAAAAAAGTGATTTTGTAAATTTTTGTTTCCTTTAATTTGTTTATTCTAGTACCATCATTTAGATTTTTTAAAATAATTTTTATTTCTATTTTTTATCCCATATTAGATATAAAATAAATTTAAAAAATTAAACAATTAAATTTTATTATTCAAATTACATATTCAATAGACTAAACCACTAAATATAAGATGATAAAATATATTATAGAGTCAATTTTTTTAGAAAAAATATCTGATATCAAAAATAATTTTAAATACTTGATTTAACTTGAAAGTGTATTTATAATATGTTTTATTTTAGATTTTACAGGGTTAATTTAATTTTCCTTTTATTGAATTTTTTTACCATCTTTATTTTTTAAAATAAAAATCATATTAGCATGGCTGATTCAATTTATCAGGTTTAACGAGATTGCCAAACAAAATTAGTAGTTGACACTTTTTGATGTTTTGAAAACAAAAGGGTTCGATACATGTGACTAATGGATTAGTAAGTGCCTTTATTTATCTGTAATTATATTTAAATTAATTAAATAATCAAAATGGATTCTCATCTTTGTATTTAACTTGCCTTTTCAGGTTTAGTTTTATATTTAATTTAAATCTAATATCCTCCTATAATATCGTATTAGAGAGAACTAACTATAACATAATCTTTCTGTAGCCCGCACAAGTTATTAAGATGTAGATCCAGATTGAAACATTTTGCATAATCGAGGACTATACCTGTAGTTTGCCCACATAGATTTTTATAATACCTGCAGACTCTCCCTCTCACTCTCACTCTCACTCTCACTCTCTCACTCTCTGCTTCTTTCCCCTTTCTCCATCTGAAAAGGAAGAGGAAGACAGTGCAAGAATGTGGAAAGCGGTTAAACACTAGAGAAAGAGAGCGACTGGCTATAAAAGAAGAAAGAAAATTTTGAAAGCTAAAATAATGCAGAGATTTGCATTCCTACTATGGACTCTTCTTTTTTGCTTAGCTTTCTCTACTTGTACAGCTAGACAAGGTAAGAAGCTTTCTCTGGTGAACTTAATTGGCTCTTTCTTTGTTTTGTTTCAGTTCATGCTGTAAAGATTGATTCTTCTTTGTTAGGGATTTGGATTGTTGATTTGTGAAGTGAATTTCGTGTTCTTGTGATAGGTGTTGATGATTATGAACTGTTTGCTGGTTTTTAAGTTTCTTGCTTCTGATTAAGAGGAGTTGTTGCAGTTTTGTTGGTTTTTAGTTTTTTATTTTAGCGTTTGGATAGAGGAGCAGAATGGGAAAACAGTGTTTTTTTTTTTTTGTTGTTACTGAAATCTATGGTTATGGATATGGAGCGGGTGTGATTTGGATCTCTTTGACTGTTGAGAAGGTGTAGGAAAAGAGAGGAAGAAGGAAGTTTTACGTTTGGAGTTTTTTCTTTGTTATGTATTTGTTGAGAAAGCAAGAATATTTGACTAAATTGGGACTTGTACAGCTATTTGGTTTAGTTATTCTTGATTCAATATATTACTGGGAGACAAGAACATGAAACATAGAGTAATTTTATGGTGCTCATGTGGTAACTAGTGGCATCCTGCCCACTTTAATGAAAGAGATGAATACAAGTAGAGCAAAGAAATTCTAGGTGTATATATTCTTGTAATTTTTCATGGGTTATGAATTTTATTTTCCCTTTTTTCTTGTTTCCATCTCTTTCTTTAAGTGGGTCAGTTAGTAACTAATAGGATGACAATAGTTACTCTCCCTCAACACATAAAATTTTCCATGAAACATACTATACTATGATGTATATGGAAAATTGAAATGGCAAGAGAGAGAATTCTTTCTTTCTTTACTTGTTGATTCATTCTGTAGTTTTATTTGGATGGTTGATCATTTCTGTAATATTGTCCAGTAGACCGGGCCATTAAATTCTAGAGCAGAAACTATTGATAGATTGTCATTGCTTAGTATTAGCTTGCACAGTGAAAATGTGTGTAGCCTGTTGGGTGCTAATTCACTTTTGAAACTAGACATTGAAGTAGCAAGGAATATCTGGTTAGATATTTGCACAACTTGAATCATCTAACAAATGTGAGTTCATTCTTGTATGCTTCAATGAAGTGCTAGAGGCTAGAGCAATGACTATGTTTGCTTTGACATTATATGATCCATTCTTCTTTTTTCAGTGTTACTTGATAGATTTCTAATCTTCCTACAGCACCTTGGGTTATGCGCATAAGTTGTGGAGCTCGCTTGAATGTTCATACAGCACCAACCAATACACTTTGGTATAAGGATTTTGCATATACAGGAGGGATTCCAGCAAATGCAACACGCCCAAGTTACATCAGTCCTCCACTAAAAACTCTTCGCTATTTCCCCCTATCATCAGGTCCCAACAATTGCTACAATATTAATAGAGTGCCAAAGGGGCATTATACTGTCAGGGTCTTCTTTGGACTAGATGGACATCGTAATTTTGATAATGAACCATTATTTGACATTTCCATTGAGGGCACCCAAATTTATTCTTTGAAATCTGGTTGGACTAACCATGATGACCAAGTATTTACTGAAGCTCTAGTGTTTTTAACGGATGGAACTGCCTCTATCTGTTTCCACAGCACAGGTCATGGAGATCCATCAATACTTTCCATTGAGATTCTTCAAATGGAAGATAGAGCATACTATTTTGGCCCAGCATGGGTTCAAGGGATAATCCTTAGAACAGCTGCCAGATTGAGCTGTGGTAATGGGAAACCGAAATTTGATGTTGATTATAGTGGGGATCATTGGGGTGGGGATAGATTTTGGAGTCCAATCAAAACTTTTGGCCAGGGATCTGATTTAGCTAGATCTACCGAAAGTGGCATCAAGAAGGCTTCAAATGCACCAAACTATTATCCAGAAGCTCTTTATCAGACAGCCCTGGTTAGCACTGATACTCAACCAGATTTAGCATACACAATGGATGTGGATCCCAATAGAAACTACTCGATTTGGTTACACTTTGCTGAGATTGATTCTTCAGTCACTGCAGCAGGGAAAAGGGTATTTGACATTTTGATTAATGGTGATGTTGCTTTTGAAGATATAGACATTGTCAAAATGAGTGGGGATCAGTATACTGCCCTTGTACTTAACACCACGGTCACTGTTAGTGGAAGAACTCTGACGATCGGTTTGCATCCTAAAAAGGGCAGTCATGCCATAATCAATGCTATTGAGGTGTTTGAGATTCTTACAGCTGAGTCCAAAACTGTATTGGAAGAAGGTGCATATATCATCTCATTCTTAATAAAATTCCTGTTTATTTCTATTCAAGGAATATATAGGGCACACTAGAATGAGGCTTGCTACAAGCATATACCCCCAAGTTGTTGAAGTTTGCAGAAATTAGAATTCTTTCATTACTTGAAAAAATGCATATAAATACCATTTCAAGTAATGTATTATTCAACACAAAATTAACTTTTGATGGGCATTGATCCTAAGCTAATCACGATTCTACCTACTAAATTGGCACTTCTTTCACTGACCATGTTGCATGTAACAAAAAAACAAAAAATGTTGAAGTTTGATGCAATTGAATAGCAACCAAAATCTTCACATGGTTGCATCATGAGGGTTTTGGATCAATTTGTTGTAACCTCTTGTTTGGCCATTATTTAAAATGGGCTCCTAATTACCTTACAAATTGTGTCACGTTGTTGATTTATGTGACATTACATTGATGTGGACCTTTTTATCTCCTGCTGTTTTGAAGTCTTAGATGCAGTTCTGCAGGTATTTAGAAGAAACTGTTCAAACACATGTTGTGTTGCTATAGATCTGCCATTGATCTTCATTTTGTAAAACACACGTTTTGAAGTTTGTCTTATGGTTCTTTTTACTCAGATTTATTATATAGATAGGAAAAGCAATTCTGCAAAAAGTTCGGAATGTGTAAACTGTTACTAATCTGAATGTTCTTTTTATCAGTTAGAGCTTTACAGTCATTGAAGAGTGCATTGAGCCTTCCTCTTCGGTTTGGGTGGAATGGTGATCCATGTGTTCCCCAAGAACATCCATGGAATGGAGCAGATTGCCATTTTGACAAGACTAGCAGCAAATGGTTTATCGATGGACTGTACTGTCTCGATCCTTTTCCTCAAATTCATTTTTATTCATTTTTCACTACGATTTATCTGAACCAGATATTGTCTTTTATTGAATCCTTCTTGTTATTCATTCACGCCACTCATTACCTTCTCAGTGCTTTATTCCAGTCAAAGTCATAAAACTTTTAATTAGTTCAGCATTTTATTGTTAAACAAGAAATCTTTCTGTGGTGCTCATAATACGTTTGCAAAATTTGTAACCTTGTTCGTGCATTAAAAATCACCACCTTCTTAATGTTCTATCCATACAAAATTGTGCAGAAAATGTTAAATAGTATAGCTTCGCCTTTTTTATCTTTTTGCTGAAGAAAAAAAATCTCTGGTACTGATAATAAATTTAGAAAGTACTCAATCTTGGCATTGTTCAAAGACATGATGATTGTGCTGTTCGCTTTCTGGTCTTCTAGTTTAATATATATAAGGGGAAGTTATGTTATCCATACTAAGAGGCTTCCTGAAAAGCATTTCTCATTCTGCATGTACTTTCGGGTGAGAAATAAAAGCTCTAAGTAATATACATATCTGTTGAAAGACTTTATATTAAGAATTTACATGAAATAAATATGTTTCATTAAGTTAATTTAGAGATCTACTGCTAATAATACCTTCAATTTTTTCCTATAATTGGCTGATTCACGGGTCACTTCTCCAGTTAATTTGACATTAAAATTATTAATTTAATTCTTGTTATCTTAAGATGTCAATATTATCCATCACTTAATATGGATTACTTCTTCATGGTCAGTTCCCTTGACAACCAAGGTTTGAGGGGTTTCTTGCCAAATGACATATCCAGACTGCATCATTTGCAGAACATGTAAGTTTCTAGCACTTATGGTCCACTTCTTGCAACTAAAACTCTGACCATCTAATATTTAACTCTCTGCTCTCATCTCTTAATTTGCTCCGACTTTCTACATTTACAGAAACTTGAGTGATAACACCATCCGGGGAGCTGTTCCACCATCAATTGGAACAATACCTGGCCTGGTAGTACTGTAAGTCTGCTTATCCATTTACCCCATTATTAACTCAGATTTCTACACAAATAAAACTGTTCACTGATGATAATAGTTTCCACCAAAGGAGCTAATGTGAGTGTAAGCGACAGAGACTTGATAAAATATGATTACTATATGATTATCTTGCAGTGTCATTTATTTTCTTAGAAACAATTTGCTTATAGTAGTTTGTCCATTCAAATCCTTTGTTCCTCCAACCAGCCATATCTCCTGCTTGCTTTAACAACAAATATAACTTTACTTTTTCACTGATTTTGCTTTTGAATTATTTGATAAGATGCAAAATGAGGAAGTTGATGTTTGCTTCATTTAAATTCATAGCGATGTCCATGATGCCAACTCGCATTTAGCTGGGTTTGATAGAACATAAATATGTAACTTGTGCTGAAGACTTTCCCATAGGAAAAATTAGTTACTGCTAGCACTAACAAATAAAATCAAGTGAATATCCAAGTAGTCAATGTATAATGGAATAACGAGCACAAATTTTAACAATAAAAATTATTTGATTGTGGCATACAAGGACCCCAGCCATAAAGGCAATTCAGTGCGAATCAATTGGTGGTTCATATTAGTTTGTGCATGCATGGTATCATGGATAACTTGATCTTCCCCTCTAAGTATGCAGAATGGTAAAAAATTAGAAAGAAAGAAATACTTAATGAAAAAGAAGCAAATATAGTTTCTTGTTGCCTCCTCTTTCCAGTGTTAGCAGAGTCATATTTTGTCAGTAATGTGATACTGTGCTCGAGGAAATGTGCAGTCAGCATAATGTCAATTTGCAACCCCTTTTTTTTTTAAATAACTTTGTTTTTAGATAAAAAAGAAAAAAAAAAAAAAGGTGATTCTGCTCATGTGGAAATGTGAATCAACTCAATGTTAACTTCTGGGTGAAACACCAGAAGCTGGATGCAAATAGAAGTGCATTTTCCAATCCTAATCAGGTGATTTAACTGTACTGTTAAAATGTCTGATCATATCTGTTGTGTACAGTGACCTTTCATACAATTCCTTCAATGGATCAATTCCTGAAAGCCTTGGACAGTTGACATCATTGCGAAGACTGTAAGAGTTTTCTTGCAGTTAATTAATCCACGGAAGTATATATTTGAACTACAATTTATGCTGTTATGGTACAGGAATCTCAATGGTAACTCTCTGTCTGGAAGAGTCCCAGCAGCGCTAGGAGGAAGACTTTTGCATGGAGCTAGCTTCAAGTATGCTGCAACAAGTGTTGCTCTTTAATATTGCTGGCTTTGAATGGAATACGTATCATAACATGTTTATGATATGTTGAATATGTTTACTTAGACTATACTTGCATCCTTTGCTTATTTTTATCACAGCAAAAAGAAAAAAAAGCCATAACTAAATTTTATTTATAACCATGTCTAAAATGATACTTACTGTAGTTTGTGCAGTTTTACAGATAATGCAGGTCTTTGTGGCATACCTGGGTTGCGTGCATGTGGCCCTCACCTTTCTGCTGGTGAGAAAATTGGCATTGCATTTGGTACATCCGTGGCATTCCTTCTAATGGTTATCTGTTCAATGTGTTGGTGGAAAAGACGACAGAATATTCTCCGTGCACAGCAGATTGCAGGTAAAGGTTTTCATGATAAACTCAGATATACATACATGGTAGCATAATTTGGTTTCCTAACTTTTATTGATCAGTGATTTTAATGGCAAAGATACATCAAAAAATAAAGTGGCACGCAAAGTTAATTATAACCTAGATTCTATTCCGTGTGTAAGAGAAAAAATAGTGTTGTCTCAGACATGGTTGTGGATGAATTGCTCGAAAGCACAAATCTGCTTGATTTTCTCCTCTTTGCGAACTTACAGGATGCTTTCTCTTGTTTACAGAAAGAGGTGCCCCATATGCAAAAGCAAGGACGCAATTATCGCATGATATCCAGATGACAAGGCATTATAGTCATGGCAATGCCCGGACAGCTGCTGAGAACGGGCCTAGCTTACTATCATGATACAGTCCATTTTAAAGTTGCTCCTCTGCTGGTTTTTGGATTCTGATTAGTTTATTTCTTAACATGAATCCAACCAATTTGATTTGAACTCCCATTCTTGTGGAACTCAGGGTTCTGCAAATTATCGTTTGGTGAAGTTTGGAAAGTGAAACACCAATCGAAGATCCTATCCACCTTCAGTGCCACCGAATGACATAGAATGAAAAACCATACAAGCTGCTTCAAATCTACAATTTTTTGGCGCGGTACTGGCAAAGGAAGGTTGTATGGCTTCGAAGCACTGATACATAATGATATCAAAATGGTTCCTTGTTTTTCTTTATTGTGTTTAGGTTCATAGGAAGAGAGTGTTGTAAAATATCTCCATGAAATTACGAAACTATGATCTAGATCAATGGCTGATACACATGAAATTCCCATTAACTTTTTCAGCTGTTCGTAACGGTTCTATCTTGCTATGTTTCTCCAGAAGGATACGAGTGTATGCTCTTGTGCATACAGGCAATTGTATTGATTCCACTAATTGTGTCTTATGCGTTTCTTTCTTGAACATAATAATAATAATAAAATATGAAGGAGACTAATCCATACAAGAACAAGCATTCTCGAATATCTGGAATTGTCACCAGTTATGCATATCTGTTGAAAATGTTCTGGGCATTTCCCTTTGGGCTGGAAAGCTAGCCTATGAAGCAATGATCCGGACCGAGTATAGCTTCAATTGCTTTCACTCGGGTGGGAGTTGAGTTGATAAGTGACTGAACTTTTCGGCTCGCTCTATATCTTGCGGTGAGCTATTTTTTTAGCAGTAGACGGCCCAATGCTGACATGCGTCTATATTCGGAGGGTAATAGAATATCTTGTTGACAAAAAAATTTGGGAGACCTGAGGTGCAAAGGTACTTTTGATTTTCTTAAAATTTATATTCTCCGCTTAAACTATAAATTTATAAAATTTTAGGAGTTTTAAAAATATTATTAAATAGATTTAGAGTTTTTTTAGAATTTTTTAAAGATTATTTAAAAATTAAATATTTTTATTAACTTTAAATATTTACTTGAAGAATGAATTATCACAAATCACAATAAAATATTTAATAGTAATTCTCATGAATTATCAATAAAAAATTTCTAAAAAGGGGATTGTTGTATATTTGGGTGTTAATTTTTTTTTTTATAGAAAATAAAAGTTATAACATTTTATTTATAAAGAAGCCTAAAAATCATATAAATGATATAATATCAATTTTTCTTTTAAATAACATCACATATTATTTTAGATTAATTTTAAAAATTTATTCAATCAAATCTTTACTTGATTTTTTTAAATCTAGAATTGTAATTTCTTGTATTAATTACATTCTAGTGCTTAATTTTTAAAAATTATTTACAATCAAGTCACACTTGATTAATCATCCCGTTTTAATTTTTAATTAATGGTTCTTATGTGTGTGACCATTAGATTTCTTAATAAGTTGGTTCAAATATGAATTATAATATAAAATTAAATTAAATTAAATAATTTAATCTATTATCAATTCAATAATTGATTGATTTATATTTAAAAATCAAGTACAATACCTAGTAACTTGTCATGTTTCTTAAAATATTAAAAAAGTCATAAGTGGTTTGATCTAATCTTTCAATGACTAGTTTTTCAATATAATTATTATTTCTTCATCAAGAATATTCTATTTAAACATTATACCATGAAATATGTCTATTTTATTAAATTATTTTAATTGTTAACTCTACAGTCAATAATTTTTAAAATAAGATTTGAAAATGTTTTCAAATTTCATTTAACATTAGTTAAGGATTTAACAATAACTGCTATTTAAAAATTAATGAAATATTTTCTTTAATTCACCTAATAAAATGAACCTTCTCTTGATTATTTAATTACCTCTATATAGTTTATGTTATATCTAATATTTGCTTGTTTTTCACTCTTGATTAGGATAATGTGTAGTCATGATCAAAGCACAACACTCCCTGTATAAAATAACTTAATAATTTTAAGTTCAAAGATCATTTACAAAACTATTATATAACCTTTTCATAAATATAAATAATCTCTGCACATAAATTTTTTTACAAATCAATTCTATAAACATGTCATCCGACACGCATTTGTATATTAATTTTATATATTTATTATACCTCAATTGATGAAAGCAACTACTTCATTTTATAAAAAAAATAATATAATATATATCGATTTCAATAATTTTAATTATTATTTAGTTTTAATAAAACATTAATCAAGAATAATTATAAATAATGTTTTGATAGAATAAAAATTTTATAATTACAATAATTTTTTTAATTTTTTATAAAATATTTTTATCTTATAAACTTCATCTTTATTTTGAATTTATTAATTAAATATAAATAAAATTAATATTATAAATCACCTGCAGGTCATTTTCGCTGACAAATACTTCTCAGTGAATCGCATTTAATACCTTACCGTTTTCAACGTCAGCTATAATTTACGATAAAACTCAATGTGATCTCTTCCCACGGGTTAATCCCAAAGCCAAGGGAAGGTCCTTTTCCTATTTTTATTCTTCCATGTTCTTTTCTTTCTTGTCCTTTCCAAAGCTCTATACATATGACAATTCATATATATATACGTGTGTGTGTGTGTGTGGTTCTCTTCTAAATTATTCAATGTTTTTTAATTGTTAAGTTGACTAACGTATCCTTGTTTTATTTTTTTATCAACAAGACACAAGTGTTTTAGGTAATTAAGATGTATGTGCTTGCTAGGATATACATTGGGACATTTAATATAATTTTTCTGTGATTTTAATCTAGTACCACAATGATTAATATAACACACATGTTATTTAATTTGTTAGTGAATGTATTAATTTATTTGATAGTTATGGTTTATAAAGTTATATTAAATATCGAATCATTCTAATATATTGGTTTTAAATATAAGTAGTGTGTGCGTGTAAAGATAAATATTTTACTATAAGATTGAAATATTTTAAGCTTTAAGGATAAAATAGTAAACTGGTTATTTCTTAATAGGCTTTAATAATAAAACAATTACAATAAAGATATACTATTAAAAATTTTATTTTTTATCATATACAAATATCGTATTTTCATAACTAGATTTCCGACAATCACATTCTAGATGTCTTAAATTCACATACTAAATACTCTCTAATTATTAATGGGTGAGGTGTCACAGGGTTAAAAGTTTTTTTTGTAATTTTTATTTAAAAAATACTAAATTATTATTTTTTACATGATTTTTTTATTATTTTATTTTATATCAAAATCATTCAAAAAATATCTTTTTAGAAAATCAACTTGATTTCTTTCTAATTCAAAAATATCTAGTAAAAGCATTGAACCATAACACTCCGTACAAATGTTGAAACACCAAGTAGACGAGTAAGGATTATATAGTAGCAAATCATGATTTAAGATGAAAACTTTAGGTAAATCTAATTAATAAAATAATTAACATATTTTGGCAGACCAAAGCATGAATGTTGGTGTCTTTGTGAGGTGAATGTTTCTTTTGAGACCATGAATGATGTCATTCTTTAATCATCCAAAGCAGAGAAGAGCATTTCTAGAGGTGCGCGTATGCGTGCATGCTTCTTCAGAAGACATAGCCCTGAAAGACTAATCAAATGAATAAATTTGCTGGAAGTTTAGGGCAAAGCTTAACTCAGTGTCAGAAACTTTTATTTTTTTACCTTGGGCAGCAGCAGGTTTGTACTAACTGCTAGTGACCCATAATTTGAATTTTGGTGCTGAGTTAGGGGCTCGAAGCTGAAGAGAGCTGACCTCATGGAATGATCTTCATTTAACGGAGCCTGATCTTTTTAGACCACAAATTACCATTCAACTCTCCTCTTGCTAGGCTTTTGGCAGAGGGAGACCTCCTTTTTCACTTTGTGCATGCAGTTTTTGAATGTCCACACAAGGCAAGGCAAAAGACAGGAGTAAAATTGTATGCTAAAATGGTGGGATAGATTCGGCAATTAACATGTAAAATGTAAATAAATGATGGAATGACATATAAACAAAAAGTCTGAGTGAAATAGTGTATTTTTAATTGATTTACTTTTCAACAATGAAATTTTAATTAATGTTGGTTCTAATGGTGATATCTATTTAAATTTAGATATAATTGATTGAACAATTTTTTAAAATAATAAAAAATAAAATAAAATTAAAGTCTCAAAACAAGATTTTAAAATCTAAAAGTTTGACGGTCAGAATAATGATTGTGCAAAATAACTTTCAAGAACTTTTATAAAAATTTAAATGTGATCCAATAATAAAATCAAAAGTTATAGTCATTTTGACTCATTATTCTGGTTTGGTGTAACTAAACCTTCTCTTGGGTCTATACGTATTTTATTGGTTTATAAATTTATTTTCCAAGTCATACGTGTAATATATTTGGAGTATATTCTCATTTAATTATATTATACCCACACTTCATTGTTTGGAATCATTCGTGAAAACTATTACGGGAACAATAATTTTTTTATATTTTAATTGGAGTCTCTTTTTGAGCCTACAAGTTCCACAAAGATATACTTTTTTTACTTATAAAACATAAGTGGAAGAAAAACTTATAAAATTCATAAAAGCATGATATGTTTAAATATCATTATTCTGAATCACAATAATATAAAAACATGTTATATTTTTTAAATGGTATTATTTTATCAAAATTTTTAATTTATTTTCCGTGATTCATGTTCTCCTCTCCTTCAAATCAATGGCAACCATTGGTTACTAATAAGGCATAAACCATAGTTACCAAACCTGATCTAAAAGTTAACCTGATAAAGAAATAGGGTTCCAAGTTACATAGGTTGATCAAGTCAACTTGAATCAACATGAAAAAATTAAAAAATATATTTAAAGTTTTAATACTTCATATTATAAATAATAAATTTTAAAATATTATTTTAAAAAAATTTTTATCCAATATTTAAAAGACACTTGTGTTATTATGCTATTTTTTTAAGTTGTAGTATTTAAATTAAAAGATTTTTTTATTATATATTGAAAAAACATAATTTTTTATTGTAAATAAAGAATGTATATATTAAAGAGTTGAAACATAAAATATTCATTAAGTTTTTATATAATAAACTTTAAAAGTTATTAATAGTTAACTAAAAAATATTTAAAAAAATGAATCTTTAATTAGAAAGAAAAATACATTTAAAAAAAAATCTCAACCAGGTTTTATCAAGTTTTTTTCATCCTAATCTTTTATTTTACTCCAACTAATTCAGTAATTGGATAAATTAAATCTTGGATAAACTTTCCAGATCGGTTCTAATTTAAAAACTATCCAAGAACATAAAGAAAAATGTGTTTATTATATTATCATTATTAAGTAAGCAGAAACCCATTGACATTTTGTTTACAGACTTGACAAAACTGCACTCACATAACCAAATTTTGCGGGCGACAAAGAAAGAGAGAAAAACTGTTCCCGTATTCGGGTCCTCCTATCCATGCTGGCGACTGACCTGTCAATCATGAAAGGATAGTTATTTTTGCATGTTAGTAATTTTAAAAAAAAAATGGAATAAGCTGCGCATGACTGGAGAAGAGAGAAGAAAAAAAATTAAAATTACATCAAAATTTTAATGGTAACACCGTGAATATCTTTGAAAATACTTTAATAAAATAAATCTAACAATATAAAAAAAAATCACTAATAATAATCCAAGTGAATTATATCTATCACGGTAAACAAGTAAGTCATTAACCATTTTTAAATAATAAATGTGACTCACTCGAATTATACTTGATGATATTTTTTTCTATTATTAAATTTATTTTATCAATATTTATCTAACAATATATGTGGTGTTGTAACAAAAGTTTTGGTATATGTTGATGGCTTTTTTTTAATTATTTTTTTCTCTTATAACAAATAAAAAGTAAAAAAATAAAAAAATCTTGAAAATGTATCAAAATTTTAATTATAACATTATCAACATAATCAAAAATATTTTGATAAAATAAATTTAACAATACTAGAAAAATTATTAATAATAACCTGAGCAAATTATATTTGTTGCTAAAAATAAATGAACCATTTGTTCCTTTCGAGAGTCAAATATAATCTATCCAGGTTATTGTTATTGATAAATTGATTTTATAAAAAAAAATATGATGATATTATAATAAAAAATTAGCGTATCTTAAAGGTTTTTTTTAATATATAACTTATTTTATAATTTTTTTTAAATATCATAATTCAAAACAACGACAAGCTTAAATTATCACGATTCCAAATAGCGGCAAACTTGAATGCCTCATTTTCGAACAGTGATATATACAAGCAACCTTTGTTATTTTGTTAATATTTTTTTTTAAACCATTCTCTCCCTAAAATTGCACTGGTACAATAATATTTATATATAAAAAAATCCTGTAACTGCAACACGTGTCTCTGATGTAAAAATTAAAGCACTGCAAAAAAAAACTAAAGCCATGAAAAACAATAATAATACCAGCTTCACGTGAACCCATGTCAGTGACCTCCCTGCAAGTTTTCAGTTACCAGCACACTGCCCCCCCAAGATTCACCACCCACCATATCCGTACCCTTCCTTTCCTTTTTAGCCTTTCAGAAAATGTTTACGACAGTAGAAAGATAGGCCACACCTTTTGCTTTCATGTTTTTGTTAGGCCCAAAAACTGAGTCAAACACGCTATCTCTCTATCTGTATGCATGTTTGTATGCAATGTGCGATGCATAAACTCAACTCGGGCTGTCTCCCGCCACTCAGACACCACCACCCGATGTACCCTCCACGTGGGGGCTCTGTACAATCCCTTTCTTTTTCTTGGCTCCCTGCAACTATAAACTGCAGCAGCTACCGTCCACTCGCTAGCAGACACGCCACCCCACTACACCTGCAATACCCGATCCAATCTAATAATATTCATAAATCAGTGTTCTTCTAACACGCACTGTTCCCTCCCCCAGCTAGCCTGAGAGGGACACCCACTATTTTATCTTGCTCCTTTTTTTTTTTAAAAAAAGAAAACTACCATTACTGTCTACTACGCCAATAAATGTAACAAATACAAGAAAACAAATGGCAGGCGCCGCTTAGCAGGGCCGTACATCTGGGGGTTTGCTTGGTTTCTAGGGCTGACATCATCATTACCGCCCTTTATGTGTAGTCACAAGACACACGTTGAGTTCTGTAACACGCGCTCTTCCCTCTCATGTCTAATCAGGCGGCGGCTATGATATTCAATTGTTCTTTCTTTTTATTTATTATTTTAAAAGCTTGTAGGACCCATATTAAGTATTGTACGGTGTGATCATATGACTTGTTTTTTTAAAAATATATTATAAAAAAAATTTTCAAGCTAGATAAATAAATAACCCTAGAGACTAATGCTAATGATAACTCGTTTCTTCAGATATTCACGTGTGTATCCTTCCCTGATAGAATCTAAGGAGCGAGAGCTCGTCTATTGGCAAAATGAATGGGGGAGCGGGAACATAGAACATCCCCTTCCACCGGCTAAGTGTGATTTTGTTGTTTTAAAAGTATTTTATTAAAAAAATATTAAAATATTTTTTATTTTAATATTAGCACGTTGAAATCATAAAGATAAAATATTAATTTAAGATTTTTTAAAGGTAAATATTTTGAAAAAAAATCAAAAATAAAATCTACTAAACCTTCTTCAACAGGCTGAAACACCCCGTGATAACGTGCCTCCTACTTATTATCAAATTATATGAAAAAGAAAAGGGTAAAGTTAATCATGAATTGGATCTAATAAAAATACCATGCTTCTTTCTTCAAGGACAGCAATGCCATCAGATTTTAATATTTATTAGCTTTTATTAATAAAGTAGTCAGTGCAAATGATAGATAATCTGGCTCGTAAATTCACTCAGTGGAATACACTGTGGGCATAAGCTCAGACATCCCCGGCACTCGGAATGTTTGCCTCACGTGACAGCTTCAATTTAGGGACGCCCTCGGCAGTCGGCTCCCCTGATGCTTGCAGCTTCCGGTTTTCCGCCTATGATCATAGAGATCCTAAGGAGTTTTTAGGAAATAGCCTTATCAAAATCAAAATTACATCTTCTGAACCCCTTATTTTATAAAATTCATATTCGTTGCTGTTATCCTTGAGGTTAGAACTCTTAGCTTTTTAATCTTAATAAAATAAATAATTATAAACACATTCAAATTCATATTTCGCTTTATCAACTATGATCACTGATAGATCTATGGATTTTTTTTTAATTTTTGTTTTAAAAAACTCGTTCTCTTCACTTTCTATCCACATTAATGTTTATCAAAGTATCAATTAAAATTCAATCCAATTAAAAGATTATTTGATATTTTAGCATTTTTTTTAGATACCAATTACATAAAAAAAAATTATTTAGCTAGACAAATAGCTTATATTTGTTGCTCTGAATCTCAAACATAATTTTATTTTAAACTTTTGTTGTGTAAAGCTAAAATAATATTTTTTATTCAGTTTTAATAATATATATATATTAAATTTACAACTAAAAATATTTTTATTAAATCTATTTTAAAAAAAATTATAAAAAATATCAATAATTATTTTTTTATGTTTATGAATTGTTTTTGTATATTAATATCAAAAATAAAAATAAAAATTTATTTTAATATATTTTTAAATAAGAAATTAATCAAAGTCCCAGACATCTCCGAAATAAGGTCACAGAATAGTAACGTCTTTGACGCGCCAAACCTGGTAAGGATCAGAAAGGCTTGCAAAGAAAAAGAAATGAAAACGAGAATATAGATTTGCATATACAAAGGGCATATGATTTCTTTTAATATAAACAGCTCAAGCTGATCGTGCCGTCCAGCCGACGATTACGGGTGACTACGTGGGACCCTCCACTTTTATACTCTCTTTCCCTCCTTATGCATCCTCTCTTTTCACATCTCTCCTTCTCTCTCATACTCTACCTCTTGAAAGCTTCCTTCTCTTTTCATCATCACTTTCTGCTCCCTTCCTTTCATGGCTTCTTCAAGGGAAGGACACTACAGGGGAGTTCGAAAGAGACCATGGGGTCGCTATGCGGCAGAAATACGTGACCCATGGAAGAAAACACGGGTATGGCTAGGCACATTTGATACACCTGAAGAAGCTGCTCTTGCTTATGATGGTGCAGCTCGTTCTCTTCGTGGAGCTAAGGCGAAGACTAACTTCCCATCACCACCTTCCACTTCTGGTCTCTCTCTGGACCTCAATCTTCCATCCGACCCTCACCACCACCACCAACTTCGTTGGAGTTCAATTCCTCATGTGGGGTCCCACAGGTTTGGTGGTCTTGGTGAGTTCTTGCAGACTGGAGTGGTTTTTAAAGAAATGAACTTCAATGCTACTGAGGCTGGAGCAGCTTCTGGGCCGGTAGTGAAGATAGAGGGTCCTGGTGTTGGTGCTGTAGCTGGAGCTCCGGTGCCGGAAAGTGTTGCTCCGGCTTCGTTTTTGGGGATGGTGCGACGTGGGTTGCCAATAGATTTGAACGAGCCTCCACCTTTGTGGCTGTGACTGAATATTAATAGTAACAATTAACAGATGATGACGATGAAGAAGAAGAAGACGGCCTGTCTCTTTTCTTCTCCCAAGGCATATCTTGCGGCTGGTTTTTATTATTAACCTTACCACTATCTCTTATTTTCCTTTTCTCTCTCTTTTTTTTTCTTCCCTTCCTATTGCACCGTCTGCTTCACTATCTACACCTTGTATCAAGGCAAGAAAAGGGAGTATTATTAACAACAAAATATTTATAAACTAAGAATCATGAAGGAGTTGTTTGTATATATATAATGTTTTCTTAGTTTTAATGGAAAGTAACTTCTTTTCGTCCGTTCTATGATATTCTTGTCGATCTATCTCTGCCCTTTTCCGGCCTTGATGGATTTTCCATCCTGGTTTAGACTTAGACACACAAGGAAGAAAAAAAGAATTATTGGATGCAAAGGCTCCTGTTGTTTGCCTTTATGCGATTTCCCCTCACGCGCTTGCCTGTTTTGAGACGCGCTAGAAGTTTGAGCTTCTGCTTGCGGCGGTCTTGCAAGAACGAGTGTTGAGTGCTTTAAACCTCACTTGTAAAGACATCAAGGGCGGGGCTATAAAATCTATGTGGGTGCCGGTCGGCTAGTGAACATGTTAAGATCATACAGTTATTCAAACATGCCAAAAGTGGATTCGAAAGTTACATATTCAGGACCATTTTGTAAATTTTGTCATTGCAATGATCATTATGTGGAAAAACTTTGGACTTATTTGCAAAATTTATATTACTTATTTTTGACAATTACTAGATTTGCTATTATTAGTTTGAGTACTTTGTATTTTAGAGCTGTTGAAGGGTTACGTATCCATGAAATTAGTTGAAGTATATATAAATTAATATTTTATAATAATTCAAAAGAATACTTCTTTTCTAATTTTGGGAGAGTCTTGGCCCCGCATGCACTCCCTAGTTTCCACCCATTCTGATATGGGAGCAATAGTCCTTCTCAGCATGATTGATATGAAAAAAAAAAAAGAAACGTTATAATATTGTTAATTGTATGATTAATCTATTTATATCAAGTAAAAAATGGCATATGAATGGCTTGGAGTTCGATTTCAGAATTTTGGGAATCGCATATATACAGAAGCATAGATCGGGTGAAAAAGACATCATTTTTAAAATTAAATGACCAAACTGCAACCTTCATCAAATGTGTGGTGTGTGTTTTGTGTCCTAGAGGCCCCGCTCCCAACGAGCAGCCTTCCTTCCTGTGAAAAGCTCCCAAAAAAACTGTTCCATCAATTGATTAGTGGGAGTGCTAATTAAGGTTGTTAAAAATTAAACATAGCGAGAATCGATGGTTTTTTTATTTTTAATTTTTAATTTTTAATTTCTGGTTTATGTTATATCACGAGCTAAAGGCATAACTATTATATTGATAAAGTTTAGCTTTTTTTTTAAAGAAAGGAATACACTCTTTTCACTTCCTTTTGGATCGGATCCGTTTCCTTTTGCAATTACTGTAAACAATAAATTACACAGTAAAATAATGAAAAAAAATTTCAAATAAAAAAAAATTAAGCATGGGATTAATGGGATTAAGGGTGTGTTTGTTGTTTTTTACAATAATTTTTTTTAATATTTTGATATTTAACTAAATAAAAAAAAATGTACTGATATACTAAAGGGTGCCAAGCCTTTTAAATGATGTGTACGGCGTCTCCTATCATCTAAAATTACTTTTTCACAATATTGTTAGAAGTATCACCATGTTCTCTTTCTACTAATGCAACATGTATCTTTATAAATGATCTGGTTTGTCTTGGATGGTTTTTTTTTCCTTTTGTTTTTCTTTCTCTCTTGAAAAATATAGATTGACCCTTTAGGTTATTGGTATTTCAATTTCAATCCTTATTATTTTGATTTTTTATTTTTTATTTTGTCCATTATGTATTTATTTATTTTTAATTTCACCATTTGATTTTAATTTATCAAATATTATATTCTCTAAATTGATCTTTATTCTTTGAATTTCTAATTTTTTTGTCTAGGTTTGTTTTATAAAAATTTTACTAGTTTCAATCACATACTTTAATTCAAATAGATTGTATTATATTTTTTTATTTTGCTTCTTATTATTTTTTTGATTCTTAATTTTTTTTCTTTGTTTTTTTTGTAAAAGTTATTATTCTTTTCAATTTCACTCTTCAATCAGAACATTGTTTTTCTTTTTTATGTTAATTTTAATCTTTATTCTTCTCAATTTTATCTTTTAATATTTAATTAATTAAAAATTAAATTTCATAATTTTTTTTCGATTGAGTATTCTAGATCTAATGACTCAGGTCATAAGTTTGAAAAGTTAATACGAGCTTTTTTATTTAAAAAAACCTTTATTATTCTTAACCTTTTATAGGCGTATCATTTTACTCTATGTCAGTACTTATATCACTTATATCAGTATTTGAACATCTATATTGCAAAAAAAAAAAAATAGTTCAATTTACTACAAGTGAGTTCTATAAACCCTTTCATTGACTAATAAGTATTTATTTTCAAATCTTTTTTGTAAAAAATTTCATTTTCTTTTTTCTTTTTAAAATATCACTTTATCCATTTATCATGAATTATTTCTAACTTTAGAAGATAAAATGGATGGATTTGGCTTAATTTCCTATTTTTTTCTGTTTTCATTTTTCAATCTTCGAAAACGTAAATTAAGCATTATTTGTTTGGATTCTTTATTCAAAAAAGGAAAATCAACAACCAATACCAATATCAATATAATTTTTGAAAATCACTTTGTTTGAATTTGAAAATTTCTGACAAGCGACTGTTAGGTGTTTACATCTTTTGAAATAAAAAACAAAAAACAGAAAACAGATAAATGCTCTTTTTTTTTTCAAACTCAGTGTTTAGAAGTTGGAAAAGAACAAACAACCGAAGTGGAGTAATTTTTTGCATGTTAAATCAGAACCTCGTCGTTAGCGGCTGTGTAAAGGCAACACGATTTCGTATAGCAACCTCTACGATTTATAAGCTAGACGAGGTACAAGGTACCACCATCCCTAAACAAAAACGTCGCAACAGTTACATCTGAAAGGCTATAATCTAAATTAGGACGGTGAACCTGGCAAGCCATTTCCTTGGGTCCTTGGAAACAAGGTTGACTGGCTTGTTTGGGAAAAAGAAGTACAGGCCAAATCTAAGTGCTCTTCGCCATGTACAGACCGTAAGGTACTTAAACAATGGAAAGAAGAGGCATTCCTGCTTTGTTTTTTCCAGTTAATTAACTGATTAAGCACTGATGCTAATTAATCCTCAGTGATGATTGATAAAGGCAGCACATGGATGGAACTGAATGATTGATGGGGCTGTAAAGAGAACTCCTCCTCCCTCGTGGCCTGATATGTAAGATCGTACGTACACGTATAAAGAAAGCATTTTTAGATTCCACTCCATGATCACAGGGTCAAGAATCAGTCCAATATTCAAGTTGTCTTGTTCAATGATCTATGAGATAGTATTCGAATATTTTATGGTAAAGGGTCCAGACACTACTGAAAGATTGAAGATAGGAATTAGGTAACGACAGCAGCCAGGTATCCCTAAAAAAATTTACCAGTTGCCAAAAAAAAAAAAAAAANAAAAAAAAAAAAAAAACCTTGTCAAATGTCGTATTCGTGGCCCGAACAAATACTGTAATGTAAGTGGGGCAAGAAGACTAGAAAGGAGTATAATGTAGCAAAAAAGAAAGCTTTAATGTATCGCATTTTTAATGCCTCTCCCTTTCTTGGCATTGTAGATTTCATATCAAAGTAACTAGGAGATTCTTTTGAGCTTTGAATAATCTAGGAAGATGGTGAAAATTATAATAGGCAGAGATCGCCACAGTTGACCGGTCAACCTTTTCATTTTTCTGCCTTTTTGTCGCTGGACGGTGGATTTGTCTGCTAAACAAGTAAATCTCAACGAGAATCCTCAAATGTGCACCATCTAGCTAGTTTTATAAGAGAAGAAAGGGGTGGAGATGGGAGAGAGCTCTCAATGTCCCCTCAATTGTCACTTTTCGGTATAGTAAAATGCCAGCCATTGTCCCACTCATTCGTGATTCATCATCCATCAAGCAACAATCCTCTTCCAAATCAAAGTCTTGTTCTTTGGTACAGAATGCAAGTCATTTTTATTTATTCATTCATTCTCAATTATTTGTATGCTTTGAACAAAATAATAATAATATATATATTTGTGTATTATTATGAATGTTATTTTTTATAATACATCCATATTCACACATGCACACATGTCAACACACCAAGTCCATAAGAGTAGACCTTTTTTTTTTTAAAAAAAAAACATGCATACATCTCTTAATTCCTTATAGTGTAGAGCACGTCAAGAGAGAACAAGAGAAAATACGAGGGGAGAAGAAAACATAGCGAGTTTTGGGATTGTGAGAAACTTGCACCAAGGAGAAAGTGATCTTGACTCGATATTCAAGTTTTTACCATTTCTTTGAAGCTAGTGAATTAATCATTCTATTTATCTGGCCATGAATGTTTTCCCATCCTATGTTTTATGGCGTTAAAAAAAACATTGGGTCATTTATTTTTATTTCTCAATTGTTTAATTATGTGAAACTCACCATTTTGTGTGCATATTTGTTCCTCGGGCTATTAATTTAAAGCTTAATGGTGTGTCCAGAGTGCATTTAGTTTTTGGATCGAATTTTGGGTAAACGAGTTGTTTATTTATTTTGCTATTAACTTGGACGTGGTCCTGTTAATGCTTCCTCATCCTGAGATTTCAGCCATTGAATTCGAGATTAGCGTTGAATTCAATCCATGAAATTGACAAGAAAAGGACAGGGAAGTATATCAAAATTAACAAAGCAGGAAGCAATCAAGACAATCTCTCCAAATAGATGAAGGTTTTGGAAAGCAAAAGTATAATAATTTGATTAATTTATTAAAAGACGCGAGGAAAGGCAAGCACGGTGATTGAGGTTTAAAAGCACTTGTGCCACGAGCATTTTGGGATGGGGATGTTGGTGAATATGCTTTTTACGTGGTATTGATTTTATTAATTTTAAATTATATATTATTATTATTAAAAAAATTTATCTTTAATATTAATTTATTTTGAATTAATAGATCTAATATTTAATTAATAAATATAGAATAAAAATAAAGCTTATAGGATAAAAATAATTTGTAAAAAATTTATAAATGTGTTATAATTATGAGTTTTTTTGTATTAAAGTATTATTCTTGATTAATATTTTATTAAAATTAAACATTAATTAAAGCTGTTAAAATCGATACATATTATTATTATTTTTTATGAAAGGAAGCACTTGCTCTTATAAATTGAGACACAAGGGATATATAAAACTAATATGCAAGTACTTGTCACTTGTTAGATGAAATGTAAGAGAATTTTATATGGAAAAATCACTTATATTTATGGAAAAAAAATCATGTGATAGTTTTATAAGTGATCTTTAAATTTAATATTACTAAATTATCTTATGTGTGAGGTATTATGTTTTAACCCTGACTACACGTTGTCCTAATAAATGATAACAAACAAATATATATTGAGTATAACATAAATTATATGGATGTATTTAAATAATTAAAAGATGATTTATCATTCTATATGAATTAAAAAAATATTTTATTTATTTTCAAATAGTATTAATTATAAAATTCTTGATCAAAGTAAAATGAGTTTTAAAAAGGATATCAAAATTTTATTACAAAAATCAATATTATAAGAACTAACATGATTTGATAAAATTGACAAAAGAATTTTAAAATCTTATTTAAAAAATTAACATACTCTATACTATAATATCTAAATTAGAATATTATTGAGATAATAATTATACTGGAACACTAATCACTAAAAGATTAAATCAAATAATTTATAATTTTTCTAATATTTTGTAAATTATAACAGCTTACTATATACTGTACTTGATATTTAAATATATTAAATCTCATTTTATATATTAAATCATAATTTTTATAATTGTTATAAAAAAAAAGGATGGTGACTGAATATACAGATTTCAAAAAAAAAAATTTGTTAAAATATGACTTGGTGCACGGTGATGCATTCAAATGAAAGAAGATTATTTTATGTAGTGCTTTAACCCTGTCCAGTAGAAAAATGATACACAAATAGATTTTTTGAATTAAATTCTTACACGAATTTATGTGTCAACATGTGAATAGTAAAGAGTGAATCTCATAACTTTTATAGCTTGATTTAAGTTGTTTCTAAACTTTTGATATAAAGAGAAATCAAGAGTATATTTAGTTAGAGATCAAAAGTTTGCTTTAATAAAAAATTGATTTTTATAAATTTTAACTTATATATGTATTTTTTATTTAAGAGTTTATTTTAAGGTAATTTTACTAAATATGTTTACAATTTAAAGTCATTTTAATTTATTTTTTTAATGATTTTTTTATATGTAATTATTTTTAGGCTATGATTAGAATTTTAAAAACCATGTGAAATAGATTCTTAAATGACTGGCCTTCTAAAAAAGAGTACTTACGTGTATGTGTGTTAGATAATTTTATATGAAATGTTTAGTTAAAAGGTGTCTGGAGTAAAGGTTGGATTATATTTTTGAAATTTTTATATTCTTTTAGATGTAAATTAATTTTTTTATATTTTTAGATCATTTTAATATATCAATGTTAAAAATAAAATTTAAAAAATAAAAATAAAAAATATATATTATTTTAATATATTTTAAAATAAAAATCAATTTAAGAAAAACATCTAACAAACTTCCAATATATTTTTGTGGAGCGCTACTCTACTACAATCAAGCTTTCCTGTCATTGTGTAAAGTGTGGCAACTTATGCTTTGCTTTTTATTTTTAATATAAGCATATTAAAACAATAAAGAAAATAATTAAAAAATAATATTAATGAAGTATTTTTAAACCAGAAGACAGCCAAATAGCGGTTGCGATGAGCTTGCAGTGGCCACTTATTACTCAAAAGTTTACCTGCCAACTACTGCCCTTGAAAGGACGAGAATATTAATTATTTGGAAATGGCTTTAACAACAATAATTATAAGCTTTCTTTTCTGGATTGTGTTTGGAAGAGGGAATAAGAATATCCCGTGCTCCATGATGGATAGCAAGGCCTGTCCAGAAACAAAGGGTACAAATGTCAAAGTCTTGGGCAAATAAAAGAGATTGGAGATGTCGAATATAGTTGTCAGAGAAGTGAAATTGCAGTGAGGAATAAATCAGACAAAAATAAATAAATAAATAAAAGAACAGAATAATAAAAGTAAGAGGGGGGAGGGGGAAAACAACAAAAAAGAGGCACCACGCAAGCTGGTGACACAGGGACTCAATTGATTTAATATGGCGTCAGCAATCAGTGCTGCGCCAGCTGCTGCATGCACCCAACCCGGTCGTCATTTCACCGTTTACAACGACCGATTTGACCCACCCGAGCCAGCTCCCCTTGCGGCCCCCCCTTCTCTCTCTCACGCACACTTTCCGTCTTTTCTTTTTTAATTTTGGTTTTTCTTTTTTTTTAAAAAAAAAAAGTAAATTGAAACGGCAAACTTAAATCAATGGAATCATTAACACGACTTCACATGAAAACTTAAATCGATTGCAGTATTTAATTTCGTATCAATTGGGATTAATCCATGCATGTGTAAGAGTTAGTTTATATATTTATATTAATTAAAAAAATTATAAGCTAGGAAATAAAAATATATATAATTTAATTAGTTAAATTTTAAATTTATTTTTTAGAATTTATCAATTTGAATCCTGTAAATTTTAAAATTATTAAAAATTTATATAATTATTAATTCTAGAATCTATGAAATTAATCGAGATACATGCAGGCTAATCCAAATATCTATATTAATAAGAAAATAAAACTTATAAGCTAAGATAATTATTTGTGACATTTATTAAAAAAATGATTGTTCCATGTTTCCTTAATTATAACGGAGAATTCATATACTATTCCATCATTGACTATTGACATTTACTTGCATCAAGTTATACATAATTGAGAGGTGAAGTTCTCTGTGGTGTGCAACATGTTGTTCGGGAAAATGACTCAAGTGCTCCACCAATTATTATTTTTAATAAAGCGAGGGGAAAAGAGTATCAAAAAGATATTGTTGAAAAAAGATCATAGTGGTAATCCATAGGAGAAACAATTCCCAAGAATACTAAGATTAAAGACTAAATTTATATAGAAAGACATACACATAAATTAAAATTATGAGTTCAATGCTCTAGAAAAACACCAGCCGTGTCCCTCTAAAAAAATAAAGATTAATTTGGAAGCCAATCAAGGCTAAAGTTTTTTTAAATGATTTTAAAAATATATTTCTTACAGCCATTTTAAATAAAATATTTAAATTAATCTGATTCAATTAAAATTAACGTAAAACTCAAGATTTAAAAGATTCTTTGATTTTTTTTCCCCTCTTATTGCAACATAAACATAATTTTCTCATGCAAGTAGATTTGTCCTCTCCAATATTCAAAATAATCTGCCAAAGTGGACCCGTATAACTGAGAGTGGCAGCACAGCATGATCCCTGGGGCCCGGACAATAAATGGGCTCGGTTCTCCTCACGAGCGAATATGTCGGCAGCAGAGGCGTCACGGCGTTCTAACGTTACCCACCACACAACAAACACGAAAACATGGAACACAAACTAATGTTCATCACCTGTTTCCTTTCCTTCTTGTTTTTTCATGTTCTCTGTCGTACAGAAACTCCGTGACCCTGTCGGTGACGGTGGCGGCGCGACGACACCGTTTACAAACACAATCCTCCAACCAGGATTTTAGCGTATTCACAGCTGGTGTATCTTGTCGTATTCTTGATGGCCGACGGTGCCGTTAAGGGAGTGCATCATTATGTCACATGGAATCATGTCATGGTGGGTAATGGGGGATAATGGATGTGGGGATGATGATGATGATGTATAGAGTTTTTATTTATAGATTTTTTTTTGGTGTACAGTTTTCTGGATGTGGCAGAGGCAGTCCCATCATGATGATGTGGGGCTATCACAAAGTTCACTGTCTTTGCTTGTCACCTTCCACTTTTCTTTTACTATTTTAATTATTAACAAATATAATATGAAATTGAGGACATGCTCAAGCAAATTAATGAAAAGCAAGTTGATATGGGCAGTCGTCCAAGCTACAGAGTCCGATGGCGTAGAAAACAATGTATTTTCATAATTTACTATCCACGCGTGTGTGTGTAGTTTAAATTCTTTATTGGATGCAAATTATGGAACATCGTATAAATCAATAAGAAATTTCTAAGTTGACGGGCGATGATTATCACCTCACATGTTTATGAAAACATCTTGATTTTCTTTTCTTTTCTCGTGGTGTTTGGTGAACAAGAGAATGGAGAGGCCTGCCTTTATCCATAAGAGAAATTGTAAGTGTATGGATATGATTTCATAACTAGGATTAACGCGTGTTTAAAAGTATAATTATTGTTATTTTTAAAATATTTTTTAATTTTTAAAAATTAACATATTAAAATAATTTGAAAATATAAAAAATATATTAATTTAAAAAAAAACTTTTAATTTTTCCAAAAAACAACGCCTCACCCACCCTAAATCACGTTTTATTTGTAGATAAAATAAATAAAGCGTTATTGTGTGAAAATAAACTATATTAGGTAGGTTTTTGGCATCCAATATTTTTTTTAAAAAAAGTAAAAAACCTAGTTAATTATTTTGAACTTAATTGATTGCTTTAATGTTAGTTATTATTGAAGAGTAATCGAATGCTTATTTTATGTTATAACTGGGTTTTAATTTTTTATTTCTTATAAAAAAATTGATATTTTTTTTTGTATTTTTATATAACCTTGACTTGCTAATATAAAAAATAAAAAGGTCTAAAAAACACATCATTTAAAATTGATTTTCAGTTGAAAAATCTATATTTAAAAAACAACATGCATCATGATACTAAAGTTTCTTGTTAGTAATTAGAAGACTTAAATTTTAAATTACAAAGAAAATAAATTTTTTGATCCCAAACTTTTATTACTAGACCACCTGCTATATAATTTTGCTGCTTCGTAATACCATAAACTGAGTCTTGACATTAAATTAGATGATTTAATTTTTGAATTTTAAATCAACAATTAAAAAATCCTTACAAGACATTAAACTGTAAAAATATGTTATTAAGAATATTTACAAGAGAAACCAGATTTTAATTAATATGTAAATTGACTAAAAAATATTCTTATTTTGAATTGAAATAATTACTTTCAATTATGGGGTAATAAGAAAAACAAAAAGTTGCTAGTGGAGAGGTGGCTGTGTTGTTTTTGTTTTTATAAAAAAAAAAAGAGAGGTGTTGTGTAAGGAAATATTAAATAAGGTGACTGTGTAAAGGGAGTAATACCACCCTCTCAAATAAAATGATTGACTACAAAACAATGGGCTGACAGTACAGTATAGCCGCAGCACTCACATGATTTTGAGTGTTCACCTTTTCCTTTTAATTTTAATTTTGATTTTAATTTTAATTTTAATTTTAATTTTAATACTGCCGTGTGCACCCCACGTTGAGGAGCCGCGGGGGAGTTGACGAGGCTGGACGGTGGCGCAACCTCACGCTCTTAAGAATGGTCAATTGCAAAAGGATGGATATTGTGGGGCCTTTCAAAATCAGGGGACAGGACTGTATGAGCTGGCATGATGCAACCCATTTTGGTTTAGCTTTTGCTTGTCATTTCAGTTTAAGTGATGTTTTTTTTAATTTTTTTTTTAAATTTTGTTGATGGTATAGTTAATTTTTTAAAAAATATATATTATTTTAATATATATTTCAAAGTAAAATAACACTTTAAAACAAATGTTTACCGATTTTCAAACAGGCATAAAATTCTCATTGCACTATTGATACATGGTTGATATTGTGATACAACGATTTTTTTAATAAATATATTGAAGTAATTTTTTTATTATGTACATTAATATATTAAAATCATAAAAAATATTAAATTTATATTTTTTGAAGTTAAAAACACTTTTAAAACCCAAAAAAATAAAAATTACTATACTCTTTACGGTGTACTGGACTTGGGGCCGATAGATTTTGAGCACCTTGATCTTTTCTACAAGATGGGGAAATCAAGCTATCAAATTTTTATTTTCTATTTATCAATGATTAAACAATTCACTATTATTTCTTAAATGAAGCTATGGCATGGAGGAGTCCTGACCATTATCTTTTCTTTTTTTTTTCTTTCCATTTTTTTAATATAATTAAAATAAACCACTCATCTGAAACTTAAGATTTTTTTTCACGTGCCATGAAAAAATGCATGGATAATTGGATATAACTAGTTTTGCTGTCCAGGAGATGCTATGGGGTAGTCTTTAAAATCAATTTTTATTTATTTTTTGTGAGAAAAAATAGATATTTGCAATAAGGACAATGAGTTAAATTCTGGGAAAAAATATATTTTATTAGGTAAATTTTTATTTTTTTTAAAAAGCTTATCTTTTTTATTTGTATCATGTTTTGAATAAAAAAACTAACTGCCATTAAAATAAATATTCATAACAATCTTAATCATTCGAATTAAGAAGCAAATAATGTATCTCTTCAATCAAAGCTCACTTTCCCTGTTCACACACACACACAGATATCTATATATATATTATGAGAACCATTGTTTTTTAAACATAAAATAACCATGATATGAAAATAAGGTTTCAGTAAAAAAAAAAACATAAAAAAACTCAATAATTTGTACATGGTAAGTAAAAAAATAATCAATCTTGAGAAATTATATAAAATAATAAAAATAAAAATATTTTTATTTTAATTTAATATTCACGAAGCATTGTTTTTATAATCTTGCATATTAGGCTCGTATATAATAATTCACAGAGTACTTATTAGTATTATTATTAAAAACTATAATCTTATTTGGAAACCATGAAAAAAAATGAATAATATTTTAAATATCATTTTAATTATTTTATCTATAATGAGTTTGATTGAAACAGGAAAAAAAAAAAAAGTAATGTAAAAGAGGTTGGGTGAGGGGGCAAGGAGGACTGACAAGTGTGCTTGGTCCACGAAAAAAAGAGTCTAGGCGCCCTCGGGCTTGCGATACGTGTGCATTAGCTTTTCTACTTTTTTTTTTTTTAAAATAAAAGAAAATGAAAGACAACTGGAAAGTCGCGTTTTGAGTTTTTAAATAAAAAAATATCTTTTTAAACAAATAAAAAAAAACCACAGCAATCTAATTAAATTCATTACTAATCTCAAAACACTATAAAAAATCTGATAAAAAAAAATATACCAGCGCAAAAAACTTTTCATGAATTTAAAATTATTTTTTTATAGATGAAAGTTTCAAATCATATTCACCGAATTTCACTATTTTTAAGGAATTTATTGATATTAAAATTAATTATTTTTGTTTCATAAATGTAGTTGATTGAATGTTTTCTTTATCTTTCTTTTTTTAGTAATTTTTCTCTCTTTCAACACACATGGATCAAAACACAAATAAAATAAATTTTATAAACCAAACATCAAATTATCAAATTATGTGGAACAAATATGTAAAAATATTAAAATTTTAGGGATCAAACTGTTGCGTTTTGCACCTATAAATTTTGAAATGCTTTTTTTTAATTTTAATTTAAATCCTTATTTTTTAAATTTTAAATTAAAAAATAATTATTTTTTTATTTTAACAAAACTAATGTTTAGTTCATGGATTAAACACTCATAATGATCTCGTATATGCAATACCATGCAAATAAAAATGAATTATAACACACAAATCGATGCAAATATCAAATGCGAGGATAAAATAACAAAAAATTAAAATTTAAGGACTAAGAAAAGACACTGTACAATGAACATCGCTGCCATCCACAACCTTCCAATAGAACCCATGGTAAAAATGCGTTTTGTCCTGTTTTTTTATATAATAATATAGGGATTTTAATGTGTATCAAGCTTGCAAACAAAAAAGCCGGTTTATTTTTATATTTAAAAAATATTTTTTAAAAAATTAAATATTTTTATTTTAAATAAATATTTTTTAGTATTTTTAAATTATTTTAATATGCTAAAATAAAAATAATTTTTTAAAAATAAAAAATATTATTTTAATATATTTTTAAATAAAAAATACTTTAAAAACCACAAGTACACAGGCAAAATCAGCACCGGGAGCTAGCACAGTAATTAACAGGGACAACAAAGCATGAAAAGTGGCATCAATTTAGGGAACAGTTACGTAACATGACTCTTGACAAGACTAGTTTGCGAGACAGTCGTATTTTCTGGGCTATTTTCATGTTGGAAAGCTCTATCCTGTGGAAATGAGACTGCAACCATTGACATAATAATATGGCCATAAGCTCTTAACTTGATGATAACGTGCCCAGACCAGACATTGCTACTGCTTAAAATAATTAAAAAAGGGAATCATCTTGTCAAGCATTGGTAGGACACCCACTTCAAATCAACTCAAACGTCACAGAGGAAAGCGTCTCTAACGTGTCAAAATAGGAGGCACGAGGACTCCCAGCCTAGGCCCCCCAGCCACCCTGCGCCACGAAAACACCAGTTTCAGGGTGGAGAGAACATTCACCTTACTATCAGAAGGGGACCAGCCGGAAAACCCGCCATTGCCATGATTGCAGGTCACCTCTTACATCATCTACAATTTCCTCGTCAAAGAAGCACCAGCCATTTATAAAAGTAAAAGGGGGCGTCAAATATACCTGATTGGAACTTTTTATAATGTTGAACGAACACTCCTTTTCTCTTCATCTAATGGGAATTAAATAAACATCAAATATTTTCTGTCACTATCTTCTTTTCTTTTTTTCACTTATGTGACCGGCGAATGTGTGTTGAACAAGTCCCGATGCCGGTTTCAAGAGATAAGCCACAAGGAACTCCAAATCTGCTTGCTTATCTTTATTAATAAAAAAGTATAGTTTGGTATGATAAACGAGCACCCAACAGAAGCATCTAAAGATAAAAGCGGCTAAGACACCGGTAATCCAGCATGCGTTGTTGGTTTGTCTCTCCAAATAATTTGAGATTCAGCCCCGTAAATTTTAGTTTGTACACTATAAACAGCCAAATATGAGGTTTTCAGTTCATAGCTCCCAAAGCTGTATATACGAACCAAACCTAGTATATAGTTTTGATTATCACATAACTCATTTCACAAGCATACAGCAAATTCCCAAGGATTCTCTCCATCACTTGAACCAGGGCGGGCATCCAAATTGAATTCTTTAGCGACCTCCTCAGAGATCCTTCATCTGTTTACAGGCGCTCATAGCTTTGTAGCTTTTTTAATGCAGGGTCTCAATGGATAAAGTAAACACCCTTCCAGAACAAATTTTCCTTCTTTGTATTTTTGGTTTTAATCATGTGCTGCAAACTACAGGTAACATAAATAGGATTAACAATATACATTAAACTAAAGGTACGGAAACTCCGGAGGACAGGGATTCAGATTAAATAACATGAAAGAAAGAAAAGGAAACCTTCAGATATGCACATTAGATGTCGTACAAAAAAGATTCATATAGCTTCGTTTTCAAGTTACCAAGCTGCAGCAGCAGCGGATTACACAGCAAATCTGAGCATGTTGGATGGAATTAATTTAAATAAAAACATTCTCCCTGGGAATGGATGCACCTCGAATGAAATCACCTGCTCGATACAGATCTAAAATGTTTGTGTTTCCATTGAAAAATATACTCTCGACAACGACATATTCCTAATTCTCACTACACTTCTCTCGGTGCAACAAAAGGTCCATAAAACTGTTGAGTCCTTTTGGGCTGAGGGAAGGGACCTTCAGGCCAGCTAGGCGTGACCGAGAGGCTTAGGAGCAAAAAAATATTGCATGCTGCAACAATTTTTCTGTTCCTGGGAAAATTCTTCAATCGCCATTTATTATTCAACTTTATTAAATCCACCCTCTCTCTAGACGCACAGCCACTCACACACGTGCATAGCTTATGTATATCTGCAATTTTTATTTTCAGGTGAAAGCATGTGGTAAATCTGATTGCATGATCATCTTGGTAATATATTCCTTTTTTTTCCTCAGGTGGCCCAACTGATATATTGACCATGGAGGAAGGGAAATGGTTAATTTCTGACATAGAGCAGGCACTCGGATTTTTTCATGCTGAATGAAAGGAGAAAAATTGAAATTTTATTAGTTATTTCACTTATCAATTCTAATAAATCGTCGGAGGTTGTTAAACTCGGCCAGGTTTAATAACAAAGAGTTGACCTGATATAACTTGATAAAAACTTGTTTACTTTAAAAAAAAAAAAACACCACAACAAATGTGCATTTCATCGAGGCCAGCTAGGAATTGGCCATTAGAAACAACCTGCTCCCACCCTCCCCCACCGCAAAACATAACATTTACCCAGTTCTCTACCACTGATTGCCAAAAAACGAAATCATACTCCAAAAAACATTTGCAAACTAAAGCAAGAGATTGTAAGAACTTACGCATTACAAACTCCAGCCAGTCAGATCATATTACCACTGGCAATAAACTTGCGCCCCAGAATTTATAAAAGCAAGCTTCTTGTCCTAAAAAATCGAGCATTTTAGGCCGGAATAAAATTAAACCCAAAAACACGAAAAGCTACAATCCATGCCATGCATGCAAGATCCAACATCTAAATCTTCTGTAAGGAAACAAACCCAGAAGAAAAGAATTCAAATTGCTCCCCTTTAGTACATTACAGAAGAACCCAAATTACCCTAGAAAACCATTCCTCTTCTCTTCAAAATGATCAGCTCATTCAATCTTTCAATCATCTCAAAAAAATTCAATTTTTTAACTAATTATTATCAAAACTAATAAAAGAAAGGATAGAAAGAAAGAAAGAAACGGAGAGAGTTACCCTGGAGAGGAGATGATCACCGAGAGCAAGAGGGGTGTCGCAGAACCTGCACCTGTAAGAACCATTACCTTCCGCATCTAATCTTACTGCAAATACCCTCCCCGTTACAACCACCTTTACCCTGTCTCTCTTCCTCGCCTCTCTCTCTCTCTCCCCCTCTCCTTGCCACCAAAATTAAACAGACCTCCTCCTCCTCCTTTTGAAGGTAGTACTGTTTGCATTTACAACAATAACAAACTGCGAAACAGACAGTAATTATTCTCTGGTTTATGTTTATTTATATTTATATTTCCTTTTTCTCTCTCTGTTTTTTAATATAATAATCTTAATAATAAAAATAAATCGCATTTGCTTGGAAAAAATCTACCTGTTTCTATATTTTTAGTAATTGATAGTAGTGCAGCTTATTTATTACAGCAAATTACTATTTAAATTCTGGTTAAAAAAAAAATATGTGTGTCCCCTGATGATTTTGAATTTTACATTAAAGTATCACAATGAATTACATGATTTTTTTTATTTTTTATATAATATTGACACTGAATATTATATTTTATTAATGATCATCGAATCCTGAAAATTGTAGTTTTTTCATGTTTTTGTAAAGTTTTGAATTATGATCCACACACACACACACACACACACACATATATATATATATGTAACCATCAAGCAACCATCTTAGGTTATTTGTTCAGCATACCATCGTTTGAAAATGTTCTAGTAGGACTTGTTTTTACATTCAAGAAAATATTTTTAAATTTATTTTTATTTTTAAATATAAAAAACTATATTAATATACTTTTAAATATAAAAAATATTTTTTTAAAAATTCAATATTAATTACTGCCTGACATACATGGAGATAGAGGATTGATTCACTTTCTTTCTCTCTCTCTCAATTATTTCCCTCCCTGCAAGTCAAGTGATCGGCGACAGGAACAGATAAGGGATGTGTTCTAGAAAAGCTTGAACCTTTGACCCACACCAGAGTTCTGCATAGAGAGCATTGGTGTCGGCGCCATTATATCATATAATATTTTATTTAAAAATATATTAAAATAGTATATTTTTTATTTTTAATATTATTATATTAAAAAATTCGGCGATGCCATTATATATATATATAT
>SRLM01000313.1:1075788-1140607 GCA_015708895.1 Populus ilicifolia
TATATATATATAATGGAGCATCTATACGGAACAGTATAGTGATAAAATTATAAGAAAATATGTGTATGCAATTAATTCAATTCTTTATTCTTGTTTTTTTTCCCTGTCTCTCTTGGTTAATCTTCCTTTCCGCCACAAAAGATTCAACTCACAAACCCTGCTTTATAATGATTACACACCTCCCATTAAACTAACAAATAACAATAGCGTAAGCCCAAAGTTTAAGCACCCATATAAAAATTGTTAACAAATCACCTCCAAACAATTAGGTCAATTATGGGTGGCACCCACATCTGCCATCGGTGCTCAAGGAGCAAAGTCTTGCTTGATTGTGGAAGTAAATGCAATTCCTTTTTCTTTTTTTGACTAATAAGCTGCTGCAATTCAATCCAGCTACTTTCTACGTTGGTTTGCAAATTTTCTCGCCCAAGAAAGCGATCTAGATGTTCACTTCAGCCCTCCACACTCCACGTATAGTTTACTGCTTCTTTTAACTACTAATCGGAGAAAGAAATCGTCTCGGATGCCTTATTCAACGAGCCTCGTCGTTTATTTTGCCTTGCAAGTTGTGCGCTAGGTTTTCTACAACGACTTAAACGACAAGTCAACAAATGGGTCAGGATATTGAAAGTTGGTGCTGTGATTTGTAATCATAATGGCTTACCAACTCCAAGATATGAAAACTTACCAACAAAAAAAAAAAAACTCCAAGATATGAAAGAAAATATTAAGGGGTGTGGGAAGAAGGCCTGGCAACGCTTAACAAAGCAAGAGTCAATTCAAGTGATAGAAGAGTTTGAATTTTTTTTTTGATGAAATACTTGTATAAATTTAAAGTTTTAAAACCGATAACTATTGTGAGGTTGCCATTGTAGGTGTAGTTATCAAACTCAATTAAGAGATTGGTTTCTAGATATTATATTATTTTTTAAAAGTAAAATATTTAAAGAAATTGTTATATAAAATTGAAAAATTTTTAAATTTTTTTTGAAACATAGAATACTTGCATGAAAGGATTTTAAATTTTATATTAAAAAATAATTTTTTTTCTTGAAAACATGAAATATCATACTAAATAATTTTAAATTTTACATTAAAAAATAAATTTTTTCTAATATTTTTATAATAAATTTTAAAAAGTGTTAATAATCAACTAAAACAACATGAAAAAAAAATATAAAAGAAGAAAACATAGGTCTTGTTTGGATTTATCCGGATTATTACACTGATTAATTTTTTATTTTACACAATTTGCATAGTTAGAAAAATTATACAAGATGACATATTGGGTAATTAGATATTGTTAAAATATAATTATTGCATCAACATATTTGTAATATAATCTGATCAAATTTTATAAATACAAGTTGTTCAATAAAAAATAAATTATTATAGTTACTCATATTAAAAAAATCATAAAATACAATTACCTCGTATACCACGAACCCTGAAAACAAATAACAATATTAAAAAAAAAATAATCTGGACGCACCTAACCGAGAGTTAATAGTCACACCAATATTTTAACAAGAGAAAATAATTGAAATTCGTGATTGTTCAGATTTTATAAATACAGGTACTCAAATTAAAAAAAATAAATTCAACACAAGCACTCAAATGCCATTATTCTTTATTCCATGTAGCCATGGGATCGACTAATTAAAATCCACAGTTTATTCTCAGAATATTTAAAGGAATGAATAAAGCCTTACTTCAATTGAAAGTTTAGTTATTAATAATTTTGGTAGTAAAAATAATCTAGTCAAGAATTCAAGAAAAAAAACTTTTAAGCTAATTTCATCCAATGGGCAATAACTCATCAATAGATAATAAATTAAGATATTTTTAAATTAATATTAATGATTATTTGGATCACACCTTTTAACTCTTCAAATAGGCATTAAAAGAAACTAAAACATTTCATGGTTTAACTAAAACATTTTAGTTACGCGCTGAGATGACTATGATGCTTATCTTAATTTGAAAAAACTGATAGCATATGCTCCTGTGCTTTTCGGACGATACGTACACATTGTTGGTAGCCAAATTCTGGCTTCTATATCAAGGTTTGTGCTAGTAGCCCTTTATTTTTTTTCAGATTTGTTTTATAATTAATTTTTATTGATCCTATTTTTCTACGGGGTTAGCATATTGCGTGTTAGCTTCTTTTTTTTTTTGTGAAGGCGAATATTTTTTTGAAAAAATTACTTCTTGTTGTTATTTTTTATTATATTATCAAAGTAATTAATTTTTAATTGAATTCTTCAAAATACAATAATCTCTTCTTCTTTTTTTCAGGCTGAAAAAGAAAAAACGCCGCCCACAGCATCAACGGGTCACCACTGTGGCATGCTCTATTGAAGGAAAGGGTTAAGAAAATAAGAAACTTTGAGACCGCCAACGAACCGCTCCGAAAATCACAAGGGCGGCCGCGGAAACTTTCTAGAACCCAGATAGAGAGGTGAATCATGCCGAGAAAGAAAATACAAGAGGAGATAGAGAAGCAAGAGGAGGTGTCACCTCATCAGGCAACAAAAAGTCCACTTAAAAAGGCCGCAACCCAGCAGCCGCCCCACACCGAATCCTTTTTTTATTTAATTATTATATAGTAATAGTAATAACTAGTTAAGTTCTGCTTTTTATATATTTTTTTTAAGTTATTTATTTATTATTTTGGCGGTTGCTTGCTTTTCCCTTTTTTTTTTAATTATATATTTATATCCTTTTTATTTGCGTGAAAAGTGGCGAATCACCAGGCAATCTGCCGCCTCTGATAGTAGTAGTGGGGAATGGGACCCAGAAGTTAGAGCTAACACGCCGACCTGCCTGCGCTCAACTGTCTGTCCTTATCGGCCTCGTCGCCTTGCCTATGCGCCGTGCTTACATTAAATAAACTATTCACAGGGTTGCTTTATGCTTGTTATGGTATATGCATGCATGCATTTACTCCCCCACCTGTATATGTCCATTCTCATCCATGCCATACTCATCATAGCTGACACATCCTTTTCGCAGGTTGACGGGTCAAGCTATTTCAATACTACTTTATATATGTATATATAAAACTCCTTTTTATTTAGTCTTAATTCCTGTAGAGCTACAGAAGCGTAGACCAGAAACTTTTACCTGTCTATGAAACTATGAATAAATATTATGCTGGTTGGGGAAAGCATTGATGTAGGAGTTTTTTGAATTTTTTTCTTTCAATTTAAAGGGAATAGTTTTCTTATTTTTATTTTTCTATTAATTAATTAATTAGGTATTACGGCTTGAACCTGTATTCAAGTGATGTATGGTGATAAGTTTTTCATTTTATTAAATTTATCTATACAGAAACCTATTCGAGTATTCTGATACGTGCGGGTGTGTACATATACGTTTGGCAGACTCGTCTTGTTTTCTCGGCTCTAAATTGTCCTTGATTTGAGAATCTAAGACTGCCCTAGCTCCTTGTTTACTCTTCTCTTTTCTATGTTTATGGCCGGTTTGCTGTTATTTAATTACTAATTTCCTTTCACCTGGTTTTGAAGGCCATTTGTCTGTGTACTTGTGTTTCTGGCCGGTTTATCGTTTTGAAAGACCTTTTATGAACAAGGTAGATCAAGGCAAACTTCCACTGATTTTAGTTTCGTAGAGTGATTTGTTTTGGGGTCGGGAGGAGTTTATTAAGATTACTATGATGCTTTGAGATATTTTTGAGTCAAAACGAGAAGAAAAATGTGTTTTTGTAGACAAAAAACTTGGATCCAAATTTTTCTTAATTGAAAACTAGTTAATCAAGAGACAAGTGATTCTCTACCACAACAAAACGACCTGTTATCTTTATATATATATATATATATACTGTCTCTTATACACATCTAGATGTGTATAAGAGACAGTATATGTACACACCCGCACGTATCAGAATACTCGAATAGGTTTCTGTATAGATAAATTTAATAAAATGAAAAACTTATCACCATACATCACTTGAATACAGGTTCAAGCCGTAATACCTAATTAATTAATTAATAGAAAAATAAAAATAAGAAAACTATTCCCTTTAAATTGAAAGAAAAAAATTCAAAAAACTCCTACATCAATGCTTTCCCCAACCAGCATAATATTTATTCATAGTTTCATAGACAGGTAAAAGTTTCTGGTCTACGCTTCTGTAGCTCTACAGGAATTAAGACTAAATAAAAAGGAGTTTTATATATACATATATAAAGTAGTATTGAAATAGCTTGACCCGTCAACCTGCGAAAAGGATGTGTCAGCTATGATGAGTATGGCATGGATGAGAATGGACATATACAGGTGGGGGAGTAAATGCATGCATGCATATACCATAACAAGCATAAAGCAANGATTTGGATATAAATCCACCGAGTTAAAAAACTCGTAATATATAAAATAATTTATAAATATTTATATTTATAAAATATATTTGTGAATATTTATGGAAGCTTATACTTCATAAAGCATTCATGACCACTGATAATAATTTTTAATTTAATTTTAATTAATTTTTAAAATATGTTAATATTTTTATATTAAAATAATCATCTTGAATTATAAAATGCAACATGCTTTTTACCACAACCGCTAAGCTAATGGACTTCAAATATAATTTAGCCTTGGAAAACCCACTGTATATTTTATAAGCTAATTTCATCACCATTTAATATTAAATACCAACTACATAAAAAGTATGCGGAGTGATTTGGGGTCAGACATCTCCTATTTGGCCTGTGGTGCCTTTAAGGTCCACATGTGTATGGAATTGTGTCATTGCTCAGATGTATTTTTTATTAGACTTCGTGAAGAGCCAATTGTTTGTAAACTAGTTCGGTTAACTAGGTTTTTTAAAAGTTACTCCATCTCACCTAGGTTCATTAGAGCACTAAAATATGCACCGTGTCTAGACTTACAAGAGGTGTAATTTGAGCTCGAGTCCATAATTCATATAACCAGTTTGGAATTGGTTCTAAAAAAATTAATTTTTTAAAAAGTATATGTTACTATCAGAAACATTATTAAAAAAAAAAATAATACCCACCACCGTCATGAACACTTCGTAATCCATTTATTTTTCAACTTGGATCGCGTCTCATGTTCTATACCTTGAACATAAAAGTTTCTTACAGGATGAATCCGGGAGCTGTCCAAATTCAAACAATACACAAATCACTGGATAGAATAAATTTCCACGCCATTTTCGTGTAAAATATGAATAAAAAAGAAACAGTCCACGTTTGCCCTGCTCCTGACACCATCCATGTGAATTAACTTTTCTCACTTGACTAAATATCAATCAAACGACAAACATGTTCATGTAATGTTAGATGACATTGTGTCCTAAGTCAATATAGAAATACAGGTCAAAATCCTAGACAGCTTTGCAATGCTCCCGAAAAATGTTTTATAAAGATGCGTCTTCCATAGCGTACAGCAACGGATTATCTTATAAATCTAATTTAGTAAGGGCGATGTATTTACGGTATAGTATATTTGAAATTCTCTAAATTAAATTTAATTTAGGGATTTAATGGAATTTCATGTTTGGAACGCTCTTTACAATTAAAAATTAAATTTTAAATGTAATTTAATTTCTAAAAAAACTACAAAAATAAATTAGAGATTAACTCAAAGAAGAAAAATATTTAAACTAATTTTTTTAAATACTTATCTAACCCTCTTTGTTTTTTAGGATCTCGGAAAAAATAAGACAAGGATAATTGAGGTAATAGGTAAAACAAAATGAATTGAACGTTATTTTTTTTAATATAAATACATGGATTTAACTTATTTATTAATTGAATTCAAATTAAATATAATTGAGTGACAGACCTTGAACGAAGTAGAAAACAAATTACCAATGTAGTTTCTCAACCGGAACATCTCCCGCAAGATTACCNCCCCCCCCCCCCACGGCAACATTATTATAATCAAAAAGCAGAAAATAAAAGGATTATGTTAAACAAAAGATATTTTCACGTGTTGCTACTTAATGATTTAATCGTGTCAAACTTCATGATTACATTTGACAAATGATCATTCATGCACACAAAGCCTCCACCACCAATACTTTATTACAACTAGACCCAAAATCTGGTGGAGTTCAGCCGTGAGGATAAAGTTTCAGTGACGTGATTAACAAATTAAAATAAGAGATAGTATATAGTCCAATACAAACAAGGTGATGGGAGAATAATAAGTTGTTAATTAATAAATTAAAAGAAATGGGAAAGCGAAATCTTGTGCCTAGATATCGACGACTATTAAGACCAGGACCCACCTAAAGCGGCAGCCGCGCATCCCCACTTCCACTTCGCTTGCTGGCGTCCACGTGGGACCCATGTTTTGTCTCCTTACCTTGCCTTTTCGCGTAGGGAAAAAATGATTAAAAATGTTTTCACACACCATACGCTCGCGGGATCGGACGGCACTGCAACACGTGCAATTCCTGACACGAATCTCGAGATGTTTGTTTGTGCCCAGTCAACATGGAATTACCTTTCGGTCTCCTCCTTCGCAGCTCGCTAGCTCCGCGCGCTTTTGGTTTCCTTTTTTAGATTCTTCCTCCACTCGCGATTGGCTAAAATACCATTAGCATTTTCTGCAGGAATTACAATTTCTTCTTTTATTTTTAACCAAACACCGCAGAAGAGAAAGAAAAACAAAAAAACAAAGGGGAGATGCTTTTATTAAATTATATATATAAAATAATTTCGTTCTGGACATGAAATTAAAAGCCCATCCTTCCCAATGGAAGTTTTGTTTATAGCTGCAATAGTCAGTTTTGTGTGTTTAGTAACAGTGTGAAGTGTTTTTTAATTAATATTATTTTAAAATATGTTTTTGATTCTTTTTAATCTCAGTATATATGTTATAGCCATAAGAAAATAAATATAAAAAATAGTAATTTCATATCTTTCCTAAATAAAAAACAATTTAGACGGCCGACTCCAGAGAGCTATCTCGTAAACTTGTCTCGAAAGATTTTACAAGTCGGGAGGGTTTGGGAAACTTTTCAAAGTTTACGAGGCAGGACACGCTTGATCACGGGTGAACACTTTTAAAAGAAATAAAAAGCATCCGAATCAATTAGGGTAATAAGTTCTTCAGATTTTTGAAAAAGGGGCTGTTCGGGGAATTATGTTGGATTTATTTCGAGTAATTCAGGAAAAACAAAAAGGATTTCGAGTTACCCAAATGGCCTGATCATTGTAAATATATTTTTATTTATGTACTTATTTATAAAATCTTAAAGTTAATTAACGGGCTTGTAATTTTTTCTAAGTCTACTCTTGCTCAGTCGAGGCTTCGAAAACTTGTATCCTGCCTCATTTTTTCTAGTTAATTGAAAAGTAAAGTTGGGAATTTGTTTTTGAATAATTTAAGAGCTTCTTTGAAATGGCAGTATTTTATTCGAATTCATCGAGTGCCTCCCCTTCTCTTGACCGCCTCCTAAATTCTTCCATGGCCATGACGGGCAAAGAGAGAATATTTCTTGATCACAAGTTAACCCGCTCGAGTTACAAAGAGGGATTTACACATGAAATAACGTCTGTCTATAGCGTTTTTCTAATAGCCGAGTCAATTCTATTTTTTCCTTTTCTTTTTCAATTTCGCTGGTTCAAGGAACTTGCTTTCTCAAGCAAGTCCATATTTTTCCTTGTATGATCATGGTGCGTGTATGCTAGACTTCGACGAGAGAAAAGGGGACTCCAATCCATCATCAACTCACCCTTCCGGTGAAGAATCATCGAGATTAGGCCAGCATGATAGTCGAATAAAAGAAGCCCAAAAGGGAATGGCTCGAACATCCTGTATAATCGTTTCCATTCCAATGTTTTTCTCTTTACATGTTGGTCAAAAAAGCTATGCTCTCTATAAAGCAAGGCATGACCACTACACCTCCGTACCTTAATTGAAAATAATATCTTTTTTATTGTTGAAAAAAGAAGAAGGAGGGCCTAAATCATTTGCCAAACGCTACCAAACCCTTGCAAATCGGTTTTACCCGCTTATTGTAGTCAAGAGCGGTAATCATGAATTGAAATCGAAGTCCAAACTTATCTCACTGTACAAGCTAAAGGTGCTGGTTTCCACAAAAGGTTCAAACTTTTGATTTTTTTTATTTTTAAAATAACATAGAATTTAAAAAACTAACATAGTATTTAAAAAACTAGATAAAATAGCAGAGTTTTAGTTCGCCGCGTGCCCAACGGTAGTGATATCCATGGACATCGTGGTTTTGAAGCTCTATAATCCACCTTGTTAATAGCCCATGATCCCCCAAACTCTTAAAAAGCAATTTCAATCCCCCTATTTTCACTACTTGTTATAGTAAACAGTTGCAGCCCCCGATAAAACCTTTCTATTAAATACAACGGCAGAAGGTGCCCTCGAGTGAAAGAAATTGAGACACTTGAAATATCTCGGGAAAATAAAATAAAATAAAAAATACAAGAAGAACATTTAAATTAAAAGGAGTGGCACGCAGCATTGCACGGGTTGCTTGGCAAGTAAAATTGTAAATCAATTGCTTTCATTACCCGCGGAAGGCAAAAGCAACCTAACAAGTAAACAACATCACACTGTTTTCAAATAGTGGTTTACTTGCATAATTGGACAGGAGGTAATTCCATCAATTCACTCCAGTTTTAATATATATATATATATACATACATATATATATATATATATTAAAGACACCAAACCCTATTTCCCAAGAGGGAATAAAGGTGACGCCAAAAACAAACAACCATATCACTGCAATCCAGTAGCTATGATGATGACATCTGTCCCAATTATTGTTCACGATGAAGACAAAACCACTTGGGTGAAAGGGCATTCCTACTAATATCACTGTCAACTTACACGCTTTCTCCAAAACAATCACAATCTTAACACCAGAAGCCGGTACTCGTGCTGTCCGTACGGACACATCACGGCCGACGGTTCCTTGTTCTTACAAACTCCGGCGACCAGAAAATAAATTAACAGAAAATTGGGAGAAATTAAGGTTGTAATCTATTGAGTAAAAAGTTGAATAAAAAGAGTAATACATTGTTTTTCAACAAACAACAGTAAGAAACAGGGTTTCCCTCACTGTTGCTAAAAAAGAGATCTGCCAATACGTATTAACATACGTGAAAAAGAAATAGAAAAAGAAAAAACTAACAGATCACATAATTAACCTCTCTTTTTTTGGGTCTTTTTCTAATCTTTTCTAATATAAAAATAAAAAAAGGCCACAATTTTTTCTAAAAAATCATGCAATCTCCGGTGGGGGAGGAAGGTTAAGATCAAGATCAACAGATCTTCTCGGAGTCTTGACATCTTGATGATTCAAATCAACGACAGAGGAGGAGTCAGAATCACTTAAGACCCCACCGCAAGAAAAAACCACCGGCTGGTTAGGATGATGATGATACCCATGATCGAAAACCATCCTTCGGTACTGACTCTTCATCAATGCATCAAAATAAACCACCTGTTGCTGATTCATCACCATCGGCTGAAACGGCAATCTAACGGTGGATACAGCGGGACCAAGATTAAGATCCAACGGTGCATCACTGCTACAAAACTCCACGGTACTACTTTGACTGGGACTCTGATTATTACCACCACCACCACCACCACTGTTATTCTTGCTGGCAGCTTTCTTGTTGTTGTCGATAGAGAGAACGTTTTTCTTAACGTTCTCGCATGATGGATATGGAAAGTTAGTCTTTGCCTTAGAACCACGGAACTCACGTGCAGCGGTATCGTACGCACGTGCGGCTTCCTCCGCCGTGTCGAAAGTGCCAAGCCAAACCCGGCTCTTCTTACTCGGGTCTCTTATCTCGGCAGCGTACCTTCCCCACGGCCTCTTTCTCACTCCTCTAAAATGCACTTCCTTGCCTCCTCCACCTCCACCGCCACCGCCACCACCAACTCCGCCTCCGCTAGCTTTAACGGCGGCCGCCTTCTCTCTAGGCGCCATAATTAAAGAAAAAAACTTCTTGTAGCTTTTACTTTTTGAAAAAGGAAGCGGGCATGAAAAAGAAAGAGGATGGGAGTGGTTTTATACAGAGAATGAGACGGGGGAGTAAATGGGAAGGCAAGGGGGCAGGGGCAGTCAACGATGGATTTGACTGTAAGAGCTGGGGCGGCTATAGACTAGCTAGAAGAGTGCGGGTAAAGAAGAATAGCACAGTGGTGTCAGAATTATATGGCATGTGGGATGACTAGAGAGCACGGCGGTGAAGAGAGAGGGTGTTTATGGTATATTATATTATTATACGGTGCTATGTGGTATCATTCTTATCAGCATCTAACGGCTGTAAATTCACTGTAGATTGCGTGCGGTGGATTCATACCATTCCCACATTGCTCCACTGGCGCGTGCATTCATGATTTTTGCAAGGGGCGCTCCCACCAAAAAAAAAAAAAAAGCCTTCCCCATTTGGATTTCTCGTTGAGGTAAAAAAGTCTCTTTCCTTTTAATGATCCCTTGCATTTGGTGCTGATTTGAATTATTCCGACTTTTTATTGTTCTCGCAACAGTTTTTTTAAGAGTTATTTTTATTTAGAAAAATATTAAAATAATATATTTTTTATTTTTTAAAATTTATTTTTGATATTTACCAGTTAAAATAATTCAAAAATTAAAAAATTAAATATTTTTAAAAGTATAAATGTGCCGCAAAAGAAAAAAAGCTCTTAAATATATGTCTGGAATTGTGATAATTTTTATTTTTAAATGTATTTTTTAAACTTTTTCACTCAGAAAAATATTTAAATAGTATATTTTATATATATATTTTTGTGTCGAAAAATTATAAAAAATATTTTAAATTAAAAACTATTTTTAAAAAATATTATACACGCATTACTAAACATACACCAGACAGTTAAGCCATGCTCTTTCGTTTAATAAGTAAAGCATTTGTTTAGGCTAATCACAAGAGAATCATAGAAAATATGTTTCATTTATAATTAAATTTTTATATAATGTGCCATTTAAGAAAAAAAATAAAATTCCATGCTAAGTATCTTTATTTTTTAAAAGTTGGTTGAGAGTTATACGATAAAAGAAATAGGAGTGCAGACAAAACCAAGAGAGTTTAGGTAATTTTTATGATTAAATTAGAATGCTAAGAACTTCATTGAGATGTGTGTTGAAGACAATATTTTCAACTAAAAGTGATAACTGTAGCACTTCTTATTGTTTACAGGTAAGAGAAATATTCATAATTAATTTTCATTTTGATCACCCCACGAATGTGTGATATCAACAATTGTTTACATGTGTTTTTGTACTGTGATAATTATTATAATTGTAATTTTAAAATAATTATTTTATTAAAATTAATTTTAGTTAAAGTTAATTTAAAAAAATATATATTTACTTAAAACTGATGTTGAGATTGAGGTTACATAAAAAATAATTTAATATGTTTGGTTAAAAAAATACCTTTTAAATTATATATTTAAATATTATAGATCTAACTACTGTTATTATGTCATGAAATTAATAATATTGATATCAAATATTTTTTATTATTTTATTAAATTATATGCAATTTCATCACGTATGAAATCTACCCAACAAAGACCATATTTTCCATGGTTTCTTTAATGCGCAACAATATTAGATAAAATATCATCAAGAATAAAATTAAAATTATAATCAAATTTGGTAAATGTTATATTATCAAGCAATTTTTTTTTATTTTTTTTAAATAAAATATAACTAAAAAATAAAAATTAAATTTTTTAACTGGGTTGGACCTAATAAGAACGAAATTAAAATTATAATTAAATTCTGCAAATACTATATCATCAAACAATTTCTTTTTAATTTTTTAAATAAAATATAATTAAAAAATTAAAATTAAATTTTTTTAAACTTAATTCAATACATTTAACTAGACTGGAATAGTGAAAAATAACACCACTAATTATGTAAATAGTGGATTCAATCTTCAATTTTCACTTAAGTGAAAAGTGGAGTACGGAACCGTGGAATTTCATTTTTTATGTTTACTTAAGTGAATAGTACAAATTAAAACTTTCCACTAAATAAAAACAAAGTAAGATAAGAAGTACAAAAAAATTACTTCATCATCTACATCTACGGTTAAATCTTATTTAAGTGAATAGTGAAGTTTTATTTGCACTGTTCACTTGAGTAAAAGTGAAAAGTAAAACTCTTCACTGAACAAAATTACAGCAGGACGAGAAGCATGAAAAAAATTACTTCACCCACTACTTATAATCAAACACCATGTTTAAGCGCCGTTTGGTAACGCGGTCTGTACTAGAATGATGCGGTCTCCACAACGCGGTGATTGTTAGAGCAACCTATCAACCTCGGATCAGGGCTATGGCTTCCAAATTATTTGACACTCCCGAGCGAGATCCGTAATTAATGACTACCCTGCAGTTGTAGGTTCCATCCGTTGAATCTGAAAGCAATGGTGCCTTTAACTGGCATCGCATCACTGGGCCCTCGCCGGAGGCAGGTGTGTGTATCTGATCTGTCATAGAATGATGCAGCAGTAAATAGACTGCAATTTTCGCAGCGTATAGTTGCGTTTAGGTACCATCATGTCCCGATTAATTGCTTTTCGATACGAATAAAATGCTTGAAAAGGGCCTTAACTTTAATCTTCTTCAAGCCTGGTAAGATTTAGGGTTTCCATACGGTCATCATCTGCATTGCAATTGATATTCCATTTCTAGAAACTAGTGTAAGTGGTGCATATCAACTCCTCCGAATGCATGTACGCCTGCTATGTATTTTAAATCTAATCAACGTCGAACTGAGATGGGTCCTCACGCTAGCAGTTTTGCAGGCAACTTCGAATAGGACATTGCATGATTTACTTGGACATTACCTGTACCTGCTGATACAATGGAGCCCTAACAACCCACGTTAAATCTTTCACGCCGTCATTAATGCTGTTAAAAGCTACACGGAACTCCATTGGCTGACTTGGTTTCAATATATTTTTAGTTCTTTATTTATTTATGTGAAGGGCATGCTACTGCCAATAGCTTTGTTAGTAAACACTGTGAATAGGAACCCTTTTATTTTATATAAAAATATGAACATATACAGACTTTAGATTGACAATATAAAAAAATGGCTTTGCTATGTCTTCGAGAGCAACCGCGGTAGAGGCACCAGTCGTATGGATGTCCACAATTTCCAAATTTCACACTGCAGAATCACTAAGATCCACATTTCCCAAAAATTCTCCTGCCAGAGATTTCACTAAAAACCGAGACCCCACAGCAAGGTATCCACGCGTCCAAATTGACTCCATTGACTTCATATTTCATGTATAAACCTAAGAACAAGGAAAACTTTCACTGCTGTTTTTTCATTTTAAAAATATTTTTCAAAAATATTAAATTTTATTTTAAATTGATATTTTCAGATGATTTTATATGTTGATATAAAAATAATATAAAAAATAAAAAATATATTATGTTAATATATTTAAAAACATCAAGTATATTAAAAAATAATTTTCTAAAATCCTAGAAATATTACAGAATCTCGTGGTCGTCGTTGCATGATGTAACTAATCTGTGCGGAGAGGAATGGAGGAAGCATCAGGCATTGATGTAGATAATGTGAAAGATTTGACAACATAACATTATTATTAAGTTTTTTTAATGTCGTTTGATGACTCCCCAAACATGAAAAACATTGACTAGTCAAGCAGGCACCTTCCCTCCCGCCTCCCTGTAGCGTGTTGACAGGCAAAACCTACATGCAACACATTGACCTGCGGGGGTCCCCTTGCGTTTTGACAAGCAAGTACAAGCACCCGTTTTTGTGGCTGCATTTGAAAGTCAGAAATTGCTGCCCGATCAGATAATTCGGCTCTTTAATAGTCGCCTCGTGTTTTTTTTTTTTTTGGTTTTAATAGCCAACGGTATTGGAATACCAGTCTGTGCAGAGCATGCTTGGAATCCTTGTAATAATTGAGTCGTAACCATGCCATTTTCCATCCACACATTGATTAATACATTTATATTTTAAAATTATTTATTTTAATGTTTTAAGATTATTTTTATATATTAGTATAAAAATAAAATTTTAAAAATAAAAAATTATTTCAATCCATTTTCAAGTAAAAAATACTTTAAAAAACAATTCATATAAAAATGCCAAACAAACTCTTAAAAAAATTCAATTTCCATAAAAATAATTAATTAATATATTTAGAAATAAAAAACACAACACTTCTATGTTATTTCATGACATTATAAAAGTAAATGATACATTTTTATCCCAGATGAAAACTATGATACTAAACTTTTCATATAAATCAAAAACATTATTTATTTGTTGTGAAAAATATGGCTTGACAATGCTCCTACATATACTTATTCAAGGCGCTTTTATTTTTCAATATGTTTAAGTAGAGTTACATAATATATATTTATAGTCAACTTTTAACTTTTTAAGAAAACTTAGTTACTTAATAAATCCTAATTATTTAATGAGTATTAATAATTTACTTATAAACCATAAACTACAACAATCTTCACATTGTCGGATAACTATCCTCAATTTTTTTTTAAGAAAAACTGCACTTGAAATTATATTTTAAGACGTCTTTCATCTAACATTTGAAGACATTAATTAAATGCAAGCAATGCATGAACTTATTAGTGATAACAATCTTTGTCAACATATCTACTAAATTCTTAGAAGTGTGAATTTTTTTAAGCAACAATTCATTGAAAAAAATCAGTCCCTTGATCTTGTGAAATCTCACATCTATTTGCTTAGTTTTTGTATGATATATTTCGTTCTTTACTAAGTAAATAACACTTTGACTATCATAATGCAATTGACCTATACTTTGTTGAATACTTAGCTCTTTGACAAACTTGTAAGCCACAAGTCTTTCTTGTTAGCCTTAACTACCGTTGTATATTTTAATTCAATGGTAGATAATGCAACTAGAGATTGAACCATATAATTCCAACAAATAAGCTTCCAATCAGAATAAATATATAAACAGTGGTAGACCTTCTATTATTGAAGTCCCTTGCAAAGTCTTCATCTATATATCCCCCATATGAAGGACCACCATGTTGTTCGCTAAACATGATATCATAGTTTATAATACTCTTCAAGTATATGAAGATCCACTTGATCACTTTCTAATGCTATTTTCTTGGATTTGATACAAACTTGCTTACTGCATTGACTATATATGTCAAATTTAGTTTTAGACAAATTATAACATACATTAAACACGTGGGACACTAGCACAAAGAACTTTGTACATGTTTTTCACTTAATTATTTTTTTTTAGCATTATGCGATTGATAACTTAAAATGATTTACTAAAGGTATACTCAATAGTTTTGCATTGTCCATAATGAACCTTTTTAACACTTTTTCAACATAGCTATATTGAGATAACCATAATCTTCTAGTAATGCTATCTCTGTAAATATTCATCGTAAAAATCTTTTTAGTAGTACCCAAATCCTTTCTATCAATTTCTCCACTCAACAAAGTCTTTAACTTATTGACCTCTTTCTCATACTCTTTGCAACAATCAAAATATCATATATATATATATGAAAGAATCATCATCAAGGCTCTTTATATAAAAACAACAATTATACTCATATCTTTTGTAACCAATCTTAATCATGTAGGAGTCGAATTATTTGTACCACTGTTTTTAAAATTTTTTTCAGTCCATAAAGTGATTTCCTCAATTTACAGAATAAGTGTTCCTATCTAGGTTGACCAAAACCTTATGATCGTATCATGTAAATTTACTTCTCCAAATCATTATGGAGAAAAGTTGTCTTGACATCTATGCTCTAACTGTGTATCAAAATGTAACACCAAACTTAACACTACCATGATAAAATTATGTTTGATTGCAGAGAAAAATATCTCATCATAATCAACTCTTTTATTCTATAAATAATTTTGTGTTACTAGACGAGCTTTGAACTTCATACTTTTTTTTCTCTTGATGTTGCTTTTTTCTTATTATTCACCTATTTACATCTTATCTCCATCTTCCTCTTTGGAAGTTCAACCAACTCTCATGCATGGTTCTTATACAGAGACTTTATTTTTTATTTCATAACACCTATCAATTTATATTTATATTAACTGTGTAATGTCTCCTAAAAAGTAATAGAATCTCTATAACTAGTAATACATGTATAAAAGATCAAATCTTCAAAACCGTACCTGATGGGTGGTGACTTGATGGTGCATTTAAGCTTACCTAAAGCTATATTATAATGTTATTGATCTTCTAAACTGCTAGACATTCAAGTACTCTCAAACCATAGTAGTTTATTAGACTCCCTATTTATACCTCTTAGGCTACTTTTCCATGTAATGCTACCTTAAGTAATTTGTTAATCAAGAAACATGCTATATTTATCGTTTATGCCTAAAAGTTCAGAGCAAGCCCTCTATTCAATATGAGACACCTTGTTTTTTTAGCTATTGTTATATTCATCATTTCTACTCCACCATTTTATTGTGAGTATTATTGTCTGACCTGAGGCATTTGATCTTCCTCCTTATCTAATTTTCTATTTTTGTTTTTCATACCTTGAACTTGATAAATGTTTTTGACCTATATCATATAAAGTACACCTAGACCTTTCATGAATATTTATAAATGAAAATTATAAAATATATTTATCCTTCATATAATGCTAGCCTTACTGAACCCTAAACATCTATATGAACATAGTCAAGAATTTCCTTTATCTTGTGTGTGGCTGTCTTGGACTACATCTTATTATGTTTTTCAAGAAATCAATACCTGTAAAAATTAAGTTTGCATGTTTTGATACCCTTAAATATATTCTTCTTTTGAATCTCCATCATCTTACACTTATCCATATGACCTCCTTGTTTGTGCCACAAGACTGTGCTACCTATCTTAGATTCTATGACTACAACTCCACCTATAAATGTGGTATCTAACAATTTATAAATATTTCTTGGCAATCTATATTCCTTTATGATTGTCATAACACATTCACTCATCTTTAGACTTGAAGTTGAACCAATCATGGTCTAAAATGCATGATGAAATTAGATTCTTTCTCAAATCTGGTATCCATTTAACATTACAAAGTTATAACAACACCATTAAGTATTTTAATTTTTATATTTTTTATTTCAATATCTTTGCATGAATCATTGTTACTCATCAGAATCAAACTAGAATTAACTAAGTTGTAGTTGTTTAACCAATATTTATTAGGAGTCATGTGATAAGCAAATGTTGAATCAAATATCTAAGAATTTGTATAATGATTTAAACTAAATGAAATAGAAAACATGTCTTCATCACAGCTCTTTAAGTTTTCTTCCACTACATTCACAAACTTTGATAAACCCTTTTTGTTCTTTGTACCCTTTTATTTTTCTATGGACATTCTCATTTTACATGCCTTGTTTTTCCATACTTATAACACTGCATATCTTTCCTCTTCTTGGATTTGGACTGAGCTTTGTTATTCCTTGATTAGTTTCGGGACTTGTTCTTCCATACTCTTGATTACTGCTCTCCATTAGCCCTTTGCTTTGTGAATTTTCATTGTTAGCTTTTTTTTTCAAATTAAAGCTTAATAAGGCATTTATAATCTCTTTCAATATGAAAGTTTCTTTTCCCCATTTCAGAATTGTATCCAAATTTTCATACATAGGATAGGTAGATTAGGAATTTATTAGCATCAACACCTTATCTTCATCGTTGAACTTCATATTACTTCATTAGAAGTTGCTATCAATCTGACTGAACATGTTAATATGCTAATTTAAATTTGTACCCTTTAGTATCTTAAGACTAAACAATTTTTATTTAAGATAAAGTTTGTTCAACAATGATCTAGATATATAAAGACTTTTCAATTTTGTTCAAACTAGCACCGATAATTCCTTGTCCATGACATGATGCTTCATGTAATTATCTATAAAAAGCCTAATAGTTTCCATAAGCTTCATTTTTAGCTTGTGCCAATCTATATAGTTCATGCCTTACGATTGTTGTCTATATAACACCTTTACCATGCCTATTGTACCAACAAATCCTTCACTCTCATCTACTATAATCTAAAATTACATGATTCATCAAACTTGATCATGTCAAATTTTTTCAAAAGAAATCCTTGACATCATAAACAAATTTTGATACCAATTGTAGTGAAAAAACCTACAGAATTATTGATGAATATTGCAATAAAAGAGAAATCAGAAAGAATAAAAGATTTAATATGGTTCAACAATGTGTTTATATCCACATGAATGATGAGCTTTTATTTTTTATTATGTCAGAATAGGGTTGCATAATATGTATTTATAGCAGACCTTAAACTGCATAAGGAAACCTAGCTGTATAAGAAATCCTAACCATCCAACAAGTATTAATAATTTTTCCTAATATCCCTTTTGTATACCATATAAGTGGTTTCCACACACCTTTAACCTATCAATCATCTCTAATAATAGGGGTAGAAGGAAGGGAGCAAGGAGGGGCTGAGCCCTTCTAAACACATACACACATTGGATAATTAAGTATGAATGAGATTTTTTTAATTGTAAAAGTAACAGTAAAATGCAATATTTCAATTTGGTTTTCTTTGAATTATTTTGCTTAGCCTTAATATAAATCTTGTAAATATAAAATCATTACTTTGCACTAGAAATTCTGTAACCAGTCGAAAATAAAAATATAAATAAAAATCATAAGTAAATTTTTTTAATGGAAACACTTAAGTAGAGCCACCAATTAATTTATTTTTTTTATTAAACAAAACAAGGTAACTCAAATTTAAAATCAATTTTTGTTTTGTTTTAAGATATTTGTTAATAATTTGATGAGGTTTATATATATATATATATATATATAATTCTACCATTTTTACTTCATTTTTTTCTTAGATCTACTAGTTTATTAATTGTTTTTTGAATTCTTGTTATAGTTTTTTTTTAATTAATTAGATATATTTTATTGGTTTGTTTTGATTATACTTGTATTTTTTTAATGTTTTGTTTTTAGCAGAGCCACCAAAATTATTAATTTTTTCTCATGATATATGTTTTGATTTTAGGTTGAACCATGAACAAAATCATAAGAATTTGACTTTTTTATAAAAGCAAAAATATTGATAACTGGCAGCCTAATGAACCAACTTCAATGTGTAATGTTAAAGTTATGGTTGAGCAACTTCATTGCACTTTAGTTTACAAAGAAGCCACATTGATCAGTGAGAATCATTCTTTATTATTTTTTGCTTTACTTCAAAGTTTGTCGAACATAAATAATGTTTCGCTTTAACTAATATTTCTTATATACTTTGTATGTTTATATTTGATAAATATAAAAACATCTTTATATTGATAGATATAAAATCCAACAATATTAAAGTGACGAACATAATATAAAGACGAAATTAACTTTATTATTTTGATTGAATTTGATATTGCTTTAAACCTTTTACCTTATACAAAAATTATTATATGTTTGTAGTAACTTATTTGAATAAAACTAAATTATACATGTATTTTTTTATAATTCATGTATAATAAATTAAAATAAATATTATATATTATAATATATTAATTTTAATCCCTACTAAAAAATAATCCTAGCTCCGCCCTAACAAAACAAGAAATAAATCCCAACCCCTTAATCTAGTTGCATTTCCTAACTCATTAGTCATCTCACTTTGCTCCCACTTTATTATACGACTATGAGCCACAACCTGCAACGTTATTGATATGCCATATTACAATTTTTTTACATATACTTTTTTAAAATATTTTTTTTATATTATAAATCACTTATCTAATGAGTTTTAATTAAAATTATTGTAGAAAAACCCATAACTATATATAAATACCGGGACTTTATGAAACAATTTAATTAATCATAATAAATTTAAATATTAAAAAAGAATATAACAATATTAAATTATCTAAATGTAAATTATACATACATGTATATTTTCTATATTATTTTTATTTAAATGACCATTATATATTTATTTAATACAAGTATTTTTTTTATATATTTTCAATATAACTTTTTGAACAGTTTTTTTTTTCTCTTTTCCTAATATGTGTTTCTTATATAACTCTTTTTTTTTCAATTATACTATGTTTCGTATATTTCTTGTCTTTTTTTATTCAATAAGCAGTCTTGTGACTTTCATATAACATATTTAAAACATATTTTCTATGCAACTTCTTTTTCACATACAAAAAAAGAAACATTTTTTTTAAACACTACGTATTTTTGTCAAAAACCATCATAGAAAAACATTTGATTTTAAGTATATGTCTCAAGACCATAGAATTTTGTTTTTCTCAATCCATCATGGAAAAACCTCATTTTACTTTATTTAATAAAAAAAGACCACATTGCTAGTCAATCCCTCTATAATATTTTTAAAAAAGTCATCTATCATGTCCATAATATTTCCAGATATTAAAAATAAAAGAATTTAATCTTTATTTTTATTTTTTCAAAGTATTTTAAGCCATGGATATTATATCTGATCTTGAAAATAAAATTATAATATAAAAATATTTAATAAAACTTGAATAATTTATAGACAACGCACATGTTTAAAAAATAAATCTTTGATCAAACAATAATTTTGCAATATATACAAGATGTGGTAAGTGGGATTTGAACTATTAATCTCATGAATAAGCATTTTATGAGGAACTCACGTACCCTAATGTATGTTAATTCTGCATTTACAATAATTATAAAAGTTACAGATAATTATTAATCTCGAGGGGCAATTAACCAATAGATGTCGAAGGGAAAGCAAGGCTGCTACGGTAGCCTCGGCCCATCGAGTCAACGAAAGCATTTTGCATGCAGAACATCCATGGAAGAAGCGGAAGCGGAAAATCTTTACTCATCGTGCTAACTTATGACCTTGAACACGAAAACTTGAAAAAGTTAGGGCAAGATTCTTTTTTTAAAGTCTAAACACCACGTTTTTTCCCTTCCCAATTTCCTGTAATTAAGAAATTCTACGATATCCATGTACTTTAATTTTATAAGTATGTTTTACTTGAAAAAACATTAAATTATGTTTTTTTAAGTGGTTTTTTTTATATAATTTTAACATGCCACTATCAAAAATAAAAAAATCTAAAAAAATTATATATATATATATATGTTTTCGAGCAAAAACACTTTGAAACACAAGACACGAACACAATGTATGGAAGGGGGGATTTTATTTTTTGGTAGAAAGATGTAAACCTAAATACAATGAATGACAAGAGACAAAGGCCGGCAAGGTTACCATTTTGTTGAACACCTTCATCCCTTGCGGAAGCAGCACCCGTTAATTGTCATAAGATGTATGTTAAGGTTAAAGCATCCTATTCATATTTGAGTTTTTTTGACACCCTTCTGTAACTCTATGATAGCCCAATGCAGCATATATTTGATTTCTTTAACTCTTTGAATGCAACTAAACTAATTAATGTTGGAATTTCATATTTGAGTATTTAGTTTTAGTACTAGATTCTGATTATATTTCTATTTATATTTTTTTTCCTCATTCTCTAAATAAGAGTAATAAGAAGAGTCAACAGCAGTAGTTTTCTTTAAAAATATAAGGGGAAAATTGAATGAAAAAAATTTCGAATCATTTGGTAAAAAATTGGTTATTATTATTGTTCAGACTAACAATGCTTTTAATGCAGGAATTATTCTTATTGAATCAATTTTTAATGTCTGGTCCTAAATGAAGAAAATATATTTTATTAAAAAGGGGAAAACTCTTTTATATTCGGGGCAAAATCAAGCCTCCTGTAATTTTGGACAACAAGCTAGTAACGATGAGAATTAAAAAGGTTATTGATGTTTATAATTCAAGAATTTATGAAGCTATCTATATTTAAGCTTGTTGCCCACAAAATCTAGAATGCTTTATTTAACAACTTTCTATTATAGAAATTAAAAAGGTTTTTTCGAAGTTAGACCACTGTGACAGAATTGCCTTGAAAGACACTAATGGCATTGAAACGTAATAGAATTCCATCGAATGGCTAAGGATACATATATTTCTTGCTGGATTGTATAGTGACTTTGAACAAGTTCGTGGAAAGATTTTACGTAAAGAGCTGATTCTGGTCTTTGAAGGACGCTATGTTTTGTTTTGACGAGAGGCAGTGCATCAGATAACTTTGAAGGGGCTTTGAAAACTCTGATGCTTTTGCTTTCACGGATTAAAAACATCAGGACAAGACCAGGCCACATCAGTCTGGAAACAAGAATGGTTACAAATGCGCTCACTGCAATCAGACTAACAATACCAAAAGTCAGTGTTGTGAACTTACGAAATATCTCGAATGATGGGATCATACTCGTGATTCATGAAAGAAGAATTTCAAGAAGACCTCCACTGCAACAATTATTGAGATAAAAACAGAATATGATGTTATTGAAAAAACCCTAGCATTGGTAGTAGTTGAAGATAATGATATTGGGGTTTATATATTTCTACATTTATTTCTAATAGTAGATGAATAATTAATTCTTGTGTTACATATCATATAACATTTGATTCTAAACATGTCTCACCTCTAAATTCATTCTCATATAAATTTGTTTCTACAACCACTTATATATCAATTAAGTTTAAGTTGGAATAAAAACCTACATATATTATAGGATAATACATTTTAATATATTGGGTCTCTCTAAATTTTCTAAGTGAATTGCATTAGTTTATTATTTTTGTAAATATAAATATGCTTGATGAAATTCAAAGTTAAAATAAAATTTTTTATAATACTCAAAGAACAATTAATTGTATTCTATTAGTTATTCACTGAAGCTCATTTTGAAGAAAAATATAGACACAAAAAAATAATAATTTATGAACTATAAAAAATAACAATAATATCTCTACCTAGAATTCTCTTCTTCTACTTATATCTCTCTATTTTTTTTTAGAGTAAACCCCATATAATAACTAATAAAATATTACTAATTACTTTGACACCGTGAAATTACTTATTCTATGACATGGTTTTCCTGAAGGTTGGTAACTTAATTTTCTCTTTCTCAGTCAAACATCACAGTTGCCATTCTCATTTTTCGAGATGTAAGAAATTGTTAGAGGTTGAAATTCTTTTCGTTTGTTGAAAAGGTGCAAGTAATTTTTATTTATGTTGGGTCAATGCTCGCAATTTATGGTATAGACTTTAATAATTAGTGACTTAAGCCGTGTTGTTTTGGAATAAATTATATCATCTAATGCTTGTAATACTTTCTAAGAAATTGCCAAGCCTGGCATTTTGATCTCGTTTTCCTTCATACAGAAGTGAAGTTGAAATCATAAAGTTGCCCCTATTTATTTTATGCCCTGCATAGTTTTGCTTTGCTTCCTTAGTTTCATCAAGTTCCGGCTGCCATTGACAGGAAAGCGAGTTATGGATTAGCCATTTGAGGGCCAGCTCGATCGGGCCACTGAAATCCAAAGTTCCATTTAGATGGGCCGGCCTTCACCCCAACTCCTTTTGTAGCTAATATCATAAATATGTCATCCCATATAAGTCCATTAACCCTTTTCAGCCTCTTCTTACTAGGCATTGAAACAATGCATTTGATAATTGTTTTTTTTTAATTTCATCTTGCTTCATTTTTTCATATTTTAATATTTGATCTCATTGTTTAGAAAGAAACAAGTCAATTATCCATGCATCGCTTTGTAATCAAGATCCAAACCATTAGACAATATTAAGCAAATTAATATTTTAGGTGCGAAAAGTTGATTTGGATCAATTTTATATTAGTTTTTTTCTAACTTACCTTAAAAGGGGTTGAATATGTGAAAGAAAAGTTTAATTAGAAGATATGTTGGTTTGGTACTGACATTTTAATTCAAGCATTTATATAGAATGGATGGATTTGGCTGCCACAATAAAATTAATTTTTTCATATGAGATGGTGGATTTCTCATCTCTTCATTAATTCTAGGTTCCTAAAATAGGTCATGAAAACTAAAACAAGAAAATTGCTCAAACAAAATATTTCAAAGCGAGACTAAACTATCTATATAAGAGTCACTTATCAAATACAACTGCATGTTACAAATATTAATGGAGGAGAGGTCCAAATGTTAACTTACCAGTTAAACAACCTAGCCATGACCACCAATTAAAAAAAATCAAGCATAAAGAAATCTTATATCTAGTTTTTTGTTTTTTAAGAAAAAGAGAAAAATTATGTAAAATAAACAATCAGGAGTGTTGTAATAGAATAAAAAAGATTAATGCATAGTAATGAGATTTCAGTGGTGATACATAAATCATATTGCTGAGATAAAAAAAAAAGACATTATATAATGAGTAAGAGAGATAGAGAAAGTTGGTGAAGATAAATTAAGAGTTTTATTTCCTGGGAAAGATAAAAAGAAAATTGAGTTGATAAATATGATAGGCATAAATTAAGTCCAACAATTAAATATTACTTGGAGTGCCAGGAAAACCCCCCTCCCTTTTTTAAAGGAAAAAAGGGATAATTACACGTAGCTTTTTTAGTTTATTTGTTTTCATTTTGCTTTTATTTTTTTTCTAGAAAATATATTGTTAAAAATTTCATAATAAATGATAATCAATATTTTAAAAATAGCTTCAACACCTTTTACGTGCATAAAACATTTCTATTTATAAATTGATTTGTTAAATCTATAATCTATGATATACATTTTGAAATTTAAAAATACAATAATATTGCATGAAATACAGCGGTGGATAGTATCTTAAGCTTTGATTTTTATCTTCTAGAGATTTGATAGAGTTTTGGTTGGTTAGAATATTGATTTTCTTACTAGATTTGTGCCTGATCCTTGGCTGTGTTTTATGCATATTTGATTCTTGACTTAGTGTATGATTGTAGCTCAATGGATGGTGTCTTAATAGCCTCCTGCAATCTCAACAAAAATTCATGAACGTTGAGAGTGGTTAGAAGAAGGTTAAGTTTGGGATTAGGAAGAGGTTTATTGAATTTATCAGCTTAGTTCATCTCATAAAGAAATAATTTTAACATGGAGAGCATTAAAGTCAACTAGATCATGAGTAAAATAAAAATAAATTTCAATGTGTTTTGTATATGTATGAAACACTGGATTGGTAGGTTGTGCTGATGTTGTCATCCTAGAAGGTAGGTGATGAGGAGAGGGGAAAACTAATTTCACGTAAAAAGTATTAAAGCCATAAAATTTCAATAGTAATATTTACAACAACATAATACTCAATTTAAATGCTATTATAAAAAACTATTGACTATTTATAAGAGTTTTTTTAAAAAAGAATGGATTCAAGAAAGATGAAATAGCCGCTAGTAGATCATTTATCATTAGTAGAACCAACCTAGTCAATATAAAAAAGGCATGAAGTTAGGTGTTGTTGTAGCAATTAAAAAGAATACTATAATATCTAGTGTTTTTAAGATAACATAGGATTCGTTTAACAACACTTAAATGATTAATTGTTGAACAATACATGAACTGGTAGACCTTGTCTATAACATAAAATATATCTGGGTATATGAAGAAAAGGTATTGAGAGATCCAAGTATGATATGATACGATGTAAGATTTAAAAATGAAGCGTCCTTGAATTATGATAATTTTATGAAAAAGGCTATAAGATGAGAATAGTTTGGCATTATATATATTAGTTTTATAAAGAAGGTCGGTAATTTAGTGGCATTGATTTAAAATGATACCATGGAAAGAGTTTGGAACTTAATACTTAAAAAAAACCCTCAATCAATCGAGATCTTTTAAGGTATTTTTTTTAAGTGAAGTTGGGTGATGAGAGTTTGGTTATAAAGAATATTTAGATTAGTAATAAGAATGTCATCCATATAAATTAACACAAAGAGCTTGATGCAAGTAGATTTGAGAATAAAGAGAGATAAGTCATTCATTGAGCCAAAAAGTCCAAGGAAGAAAAGCTTGAAGTTAAGCCAAGAAAAACATGCATGTTATGCTTGTTTGAGGTTGTATAATACTTTATATAAAATGAAAAATATGATCAGGAAGTTGAGGGTAAAAGATGCCAAGTGGTAAAGTCTTGTAAACACCCTCATAAAGAACACCATGTAGAAATTCATTTTTAATGTTAAGTTAATATAAAGAATTGATCTTTGACTACATGAGAGAGAATAGTCTAGATGGTAACTGGTTTAATTATAGGACTGAAAGTGTTATCATAATCAATATTTTGTTATTGATGAAAGCTTTTTACAACAAAACAAGCTTTGTAAATAATACCATTAATATGAGGTTTGTGAGGAAGCAATACCCAAGTTCAATTATGCATATTAGCAAAAAAATTATCAGTTATAACACCATGTCATTTTAGATATTCGAAAGAAATAATAAAACAACTTGGTTAATTAATTTAAGCTACATTAACAAAGAGTGAAGCATGTTTGGTTAGATCTATAATATATAAGAAAGAGTTGTTTAGGTTTGAAGATATTATTATGAGACTTTGTTGTCATTGGATGACCTGGAAGTAGACAAATGTAATTATACCCATCTAATATTGATATAAAGGGAGGTAAGACTGGATATGATTGTAGAGAGTCGTTTATATTTTCTACAATAAATGGTGATGAAGATTGAGGCTCGGTGCAAGATGATGATAAATAATGAGGACTCTCTTTAATGTGTATCCATGAAATAAAAGAAGCATGTAAAAGTAAGAAGTGAGGGATGTGATATAATAAAGCTCAATTATAGGTTAGAGCTTAAACATTTTAGGGATTAATAAATGAGAATTGATTTTCATAAAAAAAATGATATGACATGAGATAAAAATATGACTAGTAGATTGATAAAGATATTTATAACCTTTGTGATGAGAGTTATAACCAAGGAATGTATAGAAAAAGTAATGTAAATCAAGTTTGTGACGATGGTAGGGATAAATATATGACCAATATGGACATCCAAATATTTTTAGAAATTGATAGGTAGAAGTTCGATGATATAAAAGTTCAATAGGAAAAATATAAGAGGTGATATGAGAGGGAAAACAATTGATACTATAGGTATATATGAGAAAAACTCTATCCTAGAATAAAAGCATTAAAAATAATAGCAAGACTAGTTTCAACAATAGAGTGATGTATACTTCAATAAAGCCATTTTATTAATGAATATAAAAGAAAGTTATGCAATGAGTAGTATCATGAATTTTTAGTTGAGTGTGAAGACAATGATATTCACCACCATAATCTTATCAAATAACTTTTATTTTATGATTAAAGTGATTTTTAGCATGACATTTAAAGTAAAGGAATGTTAATAAAATATCAGACTTGGCTTTGATAAAAAATAACCAAATAAACCTGGATAAATTATCAATGAAAATGATATAATAACAAAATTCATTAATTGAACAGTGAGGAGCAAGATCCCATATATATATAAAAATTAAATTAAAATAATTTTTTAGAGACACTTGATGACAATTTAAATGGAAGACAATGACCTTTGCCAAGTTGGTAAGCATTATAAACAGTAATAAAGGTCTAAGATGTAACTAGCAAATTATGTCCAAAATATTTCTTTGATTATTCTTAAGAAAAAGTGTCTAAGATGAGCATGCAATTGAGTGAGTGATACATTTATACTAAAAAAGACAATGAGATGTTTGATGATTTTTTAAAGATTATAAAGATGATAAAGACCATGTTTAATATTGATTTTAAGAAGGGTGAGTCCTAAATTTTGATCATTATAAGAAAAAATTAAAAAGTGCAATTCAAAATATACATGATTGTCTTTAACAAATTGGTAAACAAAATATTTTTATTTATAGTTGGAACATAAAAAAATTATAAAAATAATAATTGTTTAATAGGGGAATAAATAATAAAAGATCCAATAGATGGATATAGAAACCTTTATCATTATTTGGAATAGCTTGAAGGTTAAGATGATTAAAATCAAATGTACTATAATGATTAGAACCAATGTTAGGAAACTAATGAGAGTTAACAAAAAAGAAGGCAAATAATGATGGAGTTGTGGTAAGATATGCTTGTGAAAGATTTGTAAGTTGAAATGTTTGATCACAACAATGTCAGCATTTAAGTGCATTATGACTAGTTTTTAAACAAATTTAATAAAAAGGTTATGATAAGTAGAAATGGAAGGAAACATTTATAGAACTAGTGGGCAAGGAATGACTACGATAACATGATTAACCATAAAAGGCATAATGGTTGCCATGATGAAAAGTAGTTCAACAATGAGTAAAATTGAGTTGTCGATTTACGAAGTCGACATAGGAATTTATAAGATGACATGATTGACTTGGTATTCAATACATAATTCATGCATAAAAAGAAAGTCAAATAGAGCATTCGAAATAATAGATTAAAGATAAGTAGTAAATGAGGTAACAAGAGGAGTATAATCAACTGCGAAGCCAACAAGTATATATGAGATAATTTTATATTCATGGAGGTTTTGACCAATGATATTAAGAATATGAGTAAGAGTTTTGGCCTTTTGATAATATCTGAAGATGATTGTTCATCATTTTTAAATGTATTTAGTTAAAGATGAAGATGAATAAATCATATTTGTGAGTGTGTAATAAATCTTTTATTGAAGTGAATTTCATAAGACATGGAAAGAATAAATATCAATAATTATAGGGATAATGGATTTATAAAGCGTAGAAATAAAAATGTCGATGATGAGTTGATTAGTGGCAAGCCATTATAAATAGACAAGATTAGAAGAGAATTCGGAAGAATTTTCTTATGTTGTGAAAAATATTTTGGAGTATGACCTTCAATATAATCTAAATAGGCAAAGGTATAAAGACAAAAAATACAAGAGGTTTTTTAATAGAAAAAATGTTTTTGATAAGTTGAATTTTAAAAAGATTAGTGGTGGGAAGGAAAGAGGAGGAGAAAAAGAGAGAATTACACAAAAGAGAAAAAATTGTAAGAGAGAAGGATCAATTATCTTTTGATACCATAAACTTTACGATAATAAATATTTTAGAAATAGCTTTAATATTGTTTACATGTGTTGTAACCCATTTTTGGGTACCCTATAAATAAAATAAAATAAAATATAAAAAAACTGATCAGTGTCGTTTTGACACTGTTCCTCCTCCTATATGTTGCTAGAGCCCTACGCTCCCTTAAAACAAGAAACAATGACTGCATGCTACTTCCAAAACTTAAAGCCTCACGCCCCCTACTCCCTATACGCAACGACGCCTTCCTTGCTCCCCCTTTACCTATAAATACTGCCCTTAGCAGCTGCAACAAGGGAAGGTTTTTTGGGGGGGAGGAAAAGCTTTTGGAAAATTAAACGAGAGAGAGAAGTATGAATGAGAGAAGTTTGGAAGAAAGAACATAGAGAAGGGAGGAAGAGGATTTTTTAGAGGAGAGAGGGTCCTTTTGAAACTAAAAAGGGAGGGAAATTTGAAACGAAAAGAGCCATTGTGAGAGGGAGGGAGGAAACATAGAAAAAAAAAACAATGAGATAGTAAGGGGACGACCAAGAGGGGAGACCATCATACATAGAAGAGGACGAACAGTTGACAGAAGGAAACACCAAAGATCAATAAGAGAAGAACCAAACAAAAACAGAAGGAATGAAAGAAACCAAGAGAAGAAGCAATGCCTTTGCACAGGGAAGAAGAAGAAAGAATAGCTATTGTCATCGGGCTCCCCAGCCATTGCCCAAACCAGCCACCAGCATCACTAGGAGTGTCTGCCATCATTTCTGCCACCAGGTTTGTCCACCCCAAGGATCTTCTTGCTAAGGAAGACTTGTCTTAAACCATATCAACAACTAGAAAACACGACAAGACCTTAGATTTTATCAGACAATAAAACAATACAGTTTATCTTAGGTAGGGCGTATTTGGGATGCTAATACATTTTCTTTAAGCGATCAGTCCCCATACCCAATCTTTGAAATCAGTTAGAGTTCTTAGTAATCAAAATATTAGGTGACGACTCCCATTTCATTTTTCACCATCAAAAGACTAGATTTTCTTGTCCCTTTATATTTGCCATTAGATATTATATAATTTCTAGATAAAAATAAAAAACTCGCCATGACACCGCATGCGTGTGACACATGCATGAATCATTACTATTTATAGGTTAATTTGCTACATCTATAATCTATACATGCTATATGTTATGGAATTTTAAAATATAATAAAATAATATGAAATATAACCATAAATATTATCTTCATCTTTATATAATTTTTATTTGCCGGAGATCTGATTGAGTTATCATTTGCATGATTCTTGGCTGGTTTGAATATTTACTGGATGGATTGTTTTTATTGGATTTGTATTTAATCTTTGACTGCATTTTTTATAGATTTGATTCTTTACTATATGCTTATAGCACAATGAATAATGTCTTAATATATAACATTCTATATTCTCAGTTTCTCAAAAAAAAAAAAGTCAATAAAAAATCAAATTATTTATATTATTGCTTTTATATGGTATTTAAAAGACTAAAAAGCTTTTATATCACAACTTCAATATCGAAATAGAAAAAACCTACCCACCGTGGATAACTTATTTTTCTTTCTTTTCCTTTTACTTTTCAATCTTCAACAAGCCCCCAGGATATAATTGGCTTCCAATGACGAAAGACGAATGCAGGAGCTGATTCTACCATTTCCAGATTGTTCAAAGGAGGAAGCATATATAAATCAAACTAGTCTTTCAACACTTGAAAATTAACAAGCATATAAAAACACAACTTATATTTTAGAAAACCAGTACTCCACAGCCATAAAAGTAGAATGGCAAGCTGCGACAACAACAGCAAGCTATTATTTTTGAACAACCAGCTCATTGTTAAGGAGATATAAAACATATATTAGGGTAATTTGGTTATTTTGTTTAATTTGAAAATTTAAATTGATTTAGAATGTAAACTATAATTTCTAAAATAAAAATAAAAGTAAAGTGAAAATAAATAAATTATAGAGTGTAAAATATAATTTACCCATAAAAAATACAAAAAAACTCAATCCAAAAAATAATACATTATCTTATGAATTAAAAGAATTAGGAAAAAGGAACACTGTAATTCACTGTTGAATTACACTGTTGAATATTTTTTTAACTTAATTGATTATCAAACTTTATTTCTTTGCAATCCAATCCTTCCAATTTATATTATAATGTTTCTATGTGTCAAAAATTGTTTTCTCTTTGCATCTTGTCACATATACTAAGTATCAATGAGTATTTTAGTGATATATTAAAGTTCGATTTGTGAAGTAGAATTTTAGGCTGTAGTTAAATTTTTTTTAAAAGAATAAGAATCAATTTCTTTCTTTCTTTTTTTTTAAGAAAAAAACAAAATATACCATAATTAACCTCTAAGATAAAATAAATAAAAACATATAAAATAAGAAGAACAATTTGGGTTAATATTTGCACATGCATTTATATTTTGCTTTTACTAGAAAGATTAACCATCTCTTTGAATATTTAATTAGTTTTAAGAATTTTTTTTATCTATCAATTTATATATTTTATAATTTATTTTATTAAACCTAAACAACATCATGCCGTTTCTCAATTAAAAAAATAATATTACGATACCAAAAAGACACCCATGACTTAAATGTGTTTTTCCCTTGCATAAAAAATTAACTTGAAATCTTTGTCAGAAGCGTGAATTATATACATAACTAGTGTATTTATATAACATATTGAAGTATGGAACCCAAACACCACCCAAATCAAACTTTATATGCCCTGTGACTTGCTCGTCAAGTTCAAGTTTGGTAATATTAATTTTTGAGATGCTTTTGCAAAAGTATTTATGGTGAAATTAATGTGTTAATGGATGTTGAAGAGGGGTGTCTTTGAGAATAATTAATACTTTGTAGATCTAATTAAGGAATCATGTTTTAGGAACTCAATCTAAACATATATTATAATTGTTTTCCGAATAATGTTTGATTAATTTTTATTGCTTTGCTTTTACGACATAAAATGATGGACATTGATTGTACTATAAACACTTAAAACAGGTGTATTTCATTCATATTAAATAATATATGACTTCTTAAATCACGTAGAATGTAGAATGTGAATATATATACATATATATACATATACATATATATATATATATTTAATCACAATAATTCTTAAATTAAAAAAAGTTAAATAAAATAATATATAAACACGTTATTTCGATAGTGCGTATGCATATACACACTCTGAAATAAATTAATTTATGTAAAACATTATTATATTAGTGTGTGTCATTTATTAAAAAAAAAATAGATAAAGCTTTTATTTTAAATAAAAAAACTGAATGCTACAATGAATATTGTTTTTGGTTAAAAGCAAAGGGTACTCTAGTTTGTTTCAAAAGAAATATTTTTTTTAAATGATAAATGTTTTGGTTTCAAAATAAAACATATATGAAGCGCACTGTTTGTTAAAAAAAAACTCTTTATTTTAGAAACATAATAATAACAAACAAATATATAAAAAATCATAAATTTTTTTTATCTATATTTTAGCATTTAAAAATTTGATGGATCTGACTATTTCAGTCGAACCAATTCCGTTTATTAAGAGGTAAAGTGTTTTTAAAATTTATAAAATTTTTTTTCAAGATTTTATTTTAAAAAATAAATATCAAACCGCTTAAACTACTCATCATGAATATAAAATTCATATTATTTTATGTATTTTTAATTAATCCAGTTTTTATTTTAAAAACTTTTAGTAAAAATATGTGATACCACAATGTCAAAACCTTATTAACTATTTAATTATACATGAAATCATAAAAAACTCTTAAAAAAATAGCGTGAAAATAAAAAATTTAAAATTTTTATAATATGTTTTGAGTTTGAATCAAGATATATATTTTTTTATAAGAATTTAAAATAATAAAAATTTTACTTGTTTATTCAAACCATTAAATATGCCTCCTGAGAAATAAAAATTTCTCAAATAAAAAGAAATTATAAAAAGGGAAACCCCTTCCTACCAGCAACAGCCCCAATCCATTGATACAAAAATTCTCAATTGTGACACAAAACAGAGGCAAGAACGTTAATGACATATAGTGCATTTACAACGTTGATTATTGCTCTTCTAATAAAAACAATTATAAAGCATAATTTTTAAAATAATTTAATATTAAAANAGGTATACAGACACACAATTATCGTTAGAAGGACATATCTTTTGGAGAGTCCTCGTAAGTGGACGTCGTTCCACGTTAAAATCAACCGGCCGTCTCAGTGGTCCCAGTCTTTGGCGCCGCAAGGAAGAAAAGAGCCTTCAATAAAATCACGCCACGTGTCATTAAAGGAATAGCCGCCTTTTTGCCGCGTGTTCCCATTAGGCAAAGTCAAAAACCAAAGGGTAAACTACAGTCTTGCCCTGAATACCCATCAATGTTCCACTTCAACCTCATAGTTATTTTTTTTTTATAACCCTCTCTAATCTATATTTCTTCTATATATTTTATATTTTAATTTGGCCTTTTCTACCTAATACAGTATCCTTTTCATTTTTTTTAAGGAAAGTAGTTTTTTTGAAAGTAAATTATGAGAAAATAAATTATTTTTTGATGTTTGATAGTGTAATGAAAAATAAATTGAAAAACACTTTTTATTATTTGGTTATGTCATGAAAAATGAGTTAGAAAATAAATTATTAATTTTTTATTTTTCTCAGGTTTATTAAAATAATGAGGATCAAATTTTATAAATTAAAATATTGAATGAGAATAAAATTGAAAAAAATTCATAAATTATCTCAAATAAAATAACTAATAATCAAAATAATAAAGATTAAATTTAACAATAAAAAAAGATGAAAAAATTAAAATAATAATAGTTAACATTTCATAAATTATTTTAAATAAAATAAGTAATAATTAAAAGAATGAGGATCAAATTTGATAGATAAAAAATTTCAATAAAAAAATTATAAGAAAAAAACAAATAACAATTATAAAAATAAGGATCAAAGTTAATATAAAAATTAAATTTTAAAAGATAAAATTAAAAAATAAATATTCAAAACAAAATATATAACAATCAAAGTTTAAGGATCAAACTTGATATAATCAGCAAATAATATGCTATTTTTATTTTTTTCATAATTTTTAGAAAGTGTTTTTTGCCTAAATTTTTTAGAAAAACACTTTTCTAGAACCAAGATAAATTTTTTTTGAATGAAAAATATTTTTCGTTGACTAACTTTTCTAATGACAAATAAATACATAAAAGTTTGAAAAGTGATTTTTCAAAAATTAATTTTCAAAAAACAAAGATGATCAATTTTCATCTGAATAAAAAACTTAAAAGAAAACAAGTTTAAAGGTAGATTATTTAATGGTTAAGACCAACTTTGGGACCTCTGGGAAACTAGAAGGATGAAATTTAAGACTATTAAATACAGGAGTAGAAATAGAATACTTATGAATCTATAATGACTAAAATGTAATTTACCCGTCAAAATTTCAAAAATCAACAGCCTTGAACCCTCACTTAACCTCTAGTATCTTTCCGAGAAGAGTGACGTTTTTAAATGCTTACTAGCAGAGAAAGAAAAGCAAATCAAAGACCAATTCAGTGATCGGTATTCAACTCCAAAAACCCTCTGCAACTACTCCAATATTACGTCCTAAAACCCCACAAGTTAGTTTTTTCACTCGACAAAGCTATCCAATTGGACTATTTTGATGGAAAATAATCGGCTTGATGCTCAATCAGCAGGGGAGAAGGCGGTGTCTGTGGTTGGATTTGGATATGATTTGACTAAAGATATTCGATTATCATCTTGCAAGCCAGGTCCTTTTGGGTCGAGATTGATCGAGCTAGACCTGACTCGAAACCAAGAGCTTTTTGTTCCTGGCGGGGTTGTTGTTCAAAACGTGCCTAATGGTATTAAGTGTGATAAAGGGGAGCGGACTAGGTTTCTCTCTGATGTTCTCTCTTTCAATCAGGTATGCCATTAATTCGGATATTAAAGATTTTGTGTGATTTGGAAACGTATATATAGATGAAGTTGGAAACATATATATGGCAATTGTTTTTTCAAGAATGGAACGGTTCCTTTTTTCTTATTCTTTTTCTAGTATTTGGTGTGTTCTGACTGCTGACCATTAGATCAATGGTGCTAAATTAGGACAGTGACTGAATATGGATTAATATGAGACTACCTATTTTTCCAAATTTTACGAGTTTGATCAAAACAATGTCTGGAGTAATCTTTAGAGTGATTCTAATTTTGTGTATTGTTAATTTCATTGTAGATGTCGGAGAAATTCAATCAGGAAATGTGTTTATCAGGTAAAATTCCCTCGGGACTGTTCAATGCCATGTTTGACTTGAGGGGTTGTTGGCAGAAGGATGCGGCTTCTGCAAAAAATCTTGCCTTTGATGGTTGGTTCATAACACTATATAATGTTGAGCTGGAAAGGTCCCATATAACGTTGTCTGAAGAGGTGAAGCATGAAGTGCCTGCTACATGGGATCCTGTTGCCCTGGCTGAGTATGTTCTTTTAAACTCAAAGCTGATCAACTTGTTTTAAACTGTTCTACTTGATTAATTGGAATAACCTGCAGAAAAATGATTTTGACCCGATGTTTTTCTTGTTATGAATAAACCAAGGATTCCAGGGATGTTGATGGTTCATATTAAAATACAGCTTAAAGAGTACTAGATCTCAATTTAACCCGCAGGTCCAACATGGCATTTTTTTCCCCTTCTGTAGAATCTATTTTAGCTCCCAAAAACAGCTCATTTTGATGTTTAAAATTAGATTATGGTTTTAGAAGACTCAAACATTAGATACATGAAGATATTCAAGTAGAAGAAGAGATTATTGAATAGGAAATTTTTTATCATAGAGGCATGTCCTGAGGAGGAATTACTTTGCTTCAATTTGCCATGTTTGACTTCAATAATACACAAATAAAACCTTTGATTATGATGAAATGAAACCTCAATCAACTTATTGAGATTGAATTAATGTTGATCTTGAATAAAATGATTTTCCAGGTTCATTGATAAATATGGCACTCATGTTGTTGTTGGGGTAAAGATGGGAGGTAAAGATGTGATGCACATAAAGCAGCTACAAAAATCAAATCTTGAGCCCCCTGAAGTGCAGAAGTTGTTAAAGGAATATGCTGATAAGAGGTTTTCAGAAGATGTAAATCCTGCTGAATTATCAGGAAAACCAAAGGTACATTAAATCTCACAAATAAGATACCCATCTTTGTCATGGTCGCTCTCTAAAAACTTATTAGAGGATATAAAAAGCGTTGTGCATCACAATTCCAAGGGTGAGAAATGACTGAATGATTTTTCTTTCGAATTGCCAGCAATTATCACGGGGCTTGTAATATATATAGGAAGACATGATGGTGATTAACTTTTTTCATTAAGGTATTCATGTTTACTGTTCCAGGATGAACACATTATGCCTTGGGATTTCCATGGAGTATTTGCCCATTCGATTAGGCCTCCTGTCATTGCTTCCATAAAGAATGGGGTGAGCTTCTTGGTATATGCTGTAACAAATGTTTGAGGCAACCTGCCCCAAACAGGTCAAGATTTTTATTTGATGAATTTAATTCCTATGCAGCATATAACGAGCATTTGTATCCGAAGAGGAGGTGTGGATGTTGGCCAAAGCCATAACCAATGGCTTTCAACTATATCACAGTCGCCAAATGTTATTTCAATGTCCTTTGTGCCTATAACTTCTCTTTTGAGTGGTATTCGAGGCAATGGATTTTTAAGCCATGCTGTGAATCTCTACCTTCGATGTGTGTGCCTACCTCTCCTCTATATTTTGGTCTCTCAATGGCATTAATGTGTCGAGCATGCTGCAACCCTTCATTCAATGAATATGTAGGAGTTTACAAAACAAATGAACTGCATTCCATGACATAATGGCTTTGACACAAAACTTTGCATGTTTTTCTAGCCACACTTTTGAGTTTGAATCTGATTGGCACATTTAGCCTAATTGCAGATTTGTGCTTGTTTGACTTTTTGTTTGTGTGGTAACCATTTCCTGATCACTCCTTGCGTGGATTCAACTGGATGTCAGAGGATATGCAATTGGTTTGTGAACTATTGCAGATATCGTGGAGGTTAATGCATGCATACATTTAGTAGATTTGATGCTTGGTGATTCTCATCGTTTGGATGCATCCAGTTCATTTATGCTTGATAAATGATCACACTTGAATTTCCTTCATTTATGTTTGAGAAATTATTTTCCTTGAATTTCATCATATCCTTCGTGTCTCCATTAGTTTTGGCACCTGCGCTCATGTTTCATCATCTATCATGCAGACAAACCTCCAATAGAGGAACTCCACCAGTTTTTAGAATTTCAGTTGCCTCGGCAATGGGCTCCAATATATGGTGATCTGCCTCTTACTCTCAAGCGCAGAAAACAAGCAACTCCATCGCTTAGGTTCACCATCATGGGCCCTAAGCTTTATGTCAATACCACACAGGTGATTTCTTGAACTGCAGCTCGTTAGAATTACTCATAGCATCGATTCCAAGTTCTTAAAATGGCATTTGACTGCTGCTGACACCTGTACCTGCATCCATGAAGGTGTAACTTATAAGCCTAGGTGTCCTTTCTTAAAAACGAGATAAGATAATCATCATTAGGATATGTCCATAGTCAGTATAATATAATTAATCACCAGAGTGTGATTATGCTTTTCCAGAATTTAGCAGATAATCATCATTGTGGTTTTACTGTTCTTAAAGAATCTAAATCCATGCATTGCAGGTTGATTCTGGAAATCGGCCAGTAACAGGAATCCGGTTATATTTGGAGGGTAGGAGAAGTGACCATTTGGCCATCCATCTCCAGCATCTTTCCTCTCTTCCCAATATGGTCCAACTCTCAGATGATCTTAGGCAAGAGCCTACTCATGAACCTGTAGAACGAGGCTACTTTGAACCAGTTAATTGGAGCATATTCTCACATGTCTGCACTGCTCCAGTGGAGTACAATGAAGCCCGCATTGATGACCCTGCTTCTATTGTAACAAAAGCCTGGTTTGAGGTTAAGGTTGTTGGGATGAAGAAAGTTCTGTTCCTGAGGCTTGGATTCTCAATGGTGGCATCTGCAAGACTCCGCAGGTCAGAATGGGATGGACCTTCAACCTTGTCACGAAAATCAGGGGTCTTCTCGATGTTGATTAGCACAAGGCTCAGTGCAGGATTGAATCCACCTGAAAAGCCAGTGAAAGTGGACTTAAATTCTGCAGTTTTTCCTGGAGGCCCCCCTTTACCATCTAGAGCACCGAAAATGTCAAACTTCGTGGACACAAAGGAAATGGTGAGGGGTCCAGAGGACCCGCCTGGATATTGGGTCGTCACTGGAGCTAAGCTGTGTGTGGACGGTGGCAGAATCTCAATTAAAGTCAAGTATTCATTGTTAGCCATAATGTCGGAGGAGTCGATGATGTTCATGTAAGAACATGCAGAAGGGAACGAATGTGTTCATTCGTACTGTTGTAACTGTAAATGATAACAATGTAATTTTCTTAAAATACTATTCTTAAGGAAATCAGATTCGTTAAATGTAATCTGGTCCAAAACTAGGACACAATGTTTTCTTGATCTGCTTGGCAGCTGGCATTTGGTTCTGAGTAAGGGGACCTTGCTGTGTCTGATTATCAGAAAATATAAAAAAATATTGAAACATGATGAAATTCATAATAACAACATGCCGGAAATAATGGAAGTATGTTGAGACAGGGAGATGTAGGGACTTGGAAGCTTATGTGAATCAACAGCAACACAACATTGAGTTCTTATGATATCGAAGAATAATTTTTGAGTGAATGAATTTTTACTAATTACAGTAGTTTTCCCAGTTTAATTATGAAAAAATTTATCACTTTCTTTTGCCTTCTCTTCTGTACAAGTAGGATCTGAAATTGTAAATTCTGCTTTTTTACACATCCAATTTATGAACACTATTTTCATCAGCCCAGAAGCACAAAAAAAGTTCTCAAAGTAGAAGCTACAATGCATTGATGGTTGACAAACGGCCAAGGAAAGTCGATTTCTCACAAAAGTGGGATTGAAGAGTAAGAAAGTAACAATCTGAAACTATGAAATTTTATTTATGGTTGCATTTGAATAACATTAATGTTTCGATTAGTCAAATAAAAAGATGATGATAAAAAATGAGGGTTTACAACAGATCTTAACATGCCTTTACTTGAAAAAGAATGTGCAAAATGTTATAGGAGTTTGTATACAGTTAGTACAACGAATGACAACACTAATCCTTGAATGTTACCAATAATCCCCGCAAGAACACGAACCATCTCTAAAATGGTGGAATCTGTTGGTATCTCTGACAATTATCTCCCTGGAGACTATTTTAGAAATGAACTTGAGCACAGTATGGCAGTCAAAACAAATTCGAAGATTCTTTTTCACTCTAATTGGAGCACCTGGTGGGGTAGAAATTAAACCAAAAGCCACTGCTAGTTTCTCGCTGTGGTGGTATAGAAGCTGCTCCTTTTCACTTCGTCCTACATCATGGAGGTCAATCTCAACCATAGGAACATATCCAGCTTTCTTCAATAGGTCACTCAGTTCATCAAGCTTTGCATATATTTCTGTACTTCTGGAATGGCTTCTGTCTCCTACTATGAAGGTGTATACCTTGTCTTTCACCTCAAGCCAACTCATTCCAGGCTCCTTCTTCACCTTGCCGTCTTTCATAAGTCTTCTTACCCGTGCTACTTTATCCCACATGCCAACTGATGCGTAAATGTTTGCAAGAAGAACATGGGTGCCTGACTTCTCAGGTTCCAAGGCAAGAAGCATCTCAGCAGCTTTTTCTCCAAGATCAATATTCTTATGGATTCTTGCAGCACCAAGAAGCGCACCCCACACCATGGCATTCGCTTGAAATGGCATTTTATTTACAAGTTCCATTGCCGCCTGTAATTTCCCTGCCCGGCCAAGGAGATCGATCATGCAAGCATAATGCTCTTGCATTGGTTCAATACCAAACAAAATTTTCATTGAATTGAAATAATGTTTGGCTTCGGCAACCAAACCTGCATGATTGCATGCACAAAGAACGCTAACTAGTGTTATATGATTAGGAGGAACGCCGTCTTTAAGCATCTGCTTGAACAGCTGGAGGGCCTCTTTCCCATACCCATGTTGAGCAAGTCCTCCAATCATAGCAGACCACGAGACTATCCCTCTCACAGGTACTCTAGAGAACGCACAACTTGCGTCATCTATACTTCCGCATTTGGCATACATGTTAACAAGAGAATTTCCAGCAAAAATGTCTGACATGAATCCAAACTTCAAGATGTGAACATGAACTTGTTTCCCTTGTTCATATGCTGATAAACTTGCGCATGCATTCAGGAGAGAACTACAAACAAATGAATCGGGCTTGATTCCCCTATCTTGCAATTCCAAATAGAGCCTTAAAGCCTCTTCACCCTGTCCGTTTTGAGCATAAGCTGTTACAAGAGAGGTGAATAACACCAGATCTACAATTGGGCTTTCTTTGAATACTCTTGTTGCATCTTCTACGTGGCCACATTTTCCATATGTATCGATAAGGCTATTCACAACATAATTGTCAAATTCAAACCCTGATTTCAAGGAAAGTGCATGAATTTGCCTGCACATATAGGTACCCTGCAAGGCCGCTATAGATTTAAGAACTGTTGATAAAGTTGTGTGGTTGAATCCTATTCCCTCCGTGTGCATCAAAGGAAAAAGAGATGCAGCTTCTTCATCTTCCTCATTTTGTGAATGTCCTGAGATAACAGCATTCCATGCAATCATGTCTCTCTCTGGCATTAACTTGAAAACCAACCTTGCATCATCCATTGAGTTGCACTTGGAATACATATCTATTAGTCCAACACCCAGAAAAGAATCCGATCCCATATCCATCTTTATCAAGCTAGAGTGCAACTGTCTTCCCAATTCTCTTAGGGCCATTCCAGCACAAGCTTTTAGAGCACTTGATAAGGTAAACATGTTTGGACACATCCCAGACTTATTCATTTCCCTTAACAATTCTAAAGCCCGATGGTGGTACTCATGAAGAACACAACCAGCAATAATAGCATTCCAAGAAACAATATCAGGTTTTGCAATTTCATCAAGAACACTGCTAGCATCTTCAAGAATCCCCACTTTTGCATACATGTCAACAAGAGCATTCGCTGAGAACGGATCAGAATCATAGCCAAGCTTTATCAAATACCCATGAACTTTTCTTCCCTGAACAATATCCTCTAAACCTGTGCACACATTTATCATACTAGATAAACTAAACTCATTAGGCCTTATTCCACTCAAAACCATATCATGAAACAAACCAACTGCTTCTCCACGCATATCACTGTGGACATAACAAGAAAACAGGGCGTTCCATGAAACAACACTTCGATCAGGAATCGCGTCAAAAAGCCTCCTTGCATCCCCGAATCCTCCGCATTTGGCATACAAGATAATCAAACTATTTGCAACAAACTCATCACTATCAAACCCTGTAACCACCACAATCCCATGAACTTGCTTTCCTAACACTAAATCCTTAGTGACCGTACAAGCCTTGAGTACACTTGGAAAAGCGAACTCATTACACTTAATACCTAACAAATGCATCTCATAAAAGGCCAAAACTGTTTCTTGACAAAACCCATTCTTTGAATATCCAGAAATCAAAGCAGACCAAGAAACCAAGTCTGGTTCAGTACTCCTATCAAGCAGTTTCCTTGCATACCCAAAAAGTTGACATTTTGAGTAGAGGCTAACCAAATAGTTCCTTATTTTTGGGTCCTGAGATAAACCAAATTTGATTACACGGGCATGAATTTCCATGCCTGGAGTTAAGGATTTCGAGGCAGTGCATTTAGAAAGGAGCTTACAGCATGATATTATGGTGGGTGTAGAGTAAAAATTGGTCTTTTGAGTTGTCAAGTTTGAGGCAGTAGGAGTGTGTTTTGGGTTTTGGCTAAACTCAGTAGAGGTATTGATAAATTTAGTGAAATAGAGAAATGGGTTTTGGAAAGTGAAGGGTTTCAAAGATAGGTACCAACGCTGTTGGTAACGAGGTTTCTGGAAGTGAAAACAGCAAAGATTCATTCTCCATCTGATCATTAACAACGAGAGGTTTTGTCCTAGTCCTTCAGTAAGGTACCAAGGCTTGCACTATGTTACGTGCCTTTCTTCTTCTTCTTCTTCTGTTTTTTAGAGCACCCTTTTGAAGCAGGAGTTTTGGTTTTAGGTTCTTTTTGGGGATCCAAAGTGCGTTTGATGAACGTGTAATTGGGCCCTTTTCTGCATATTTCTGCTTCGAAACCCACTAATGAACTTCACAATTAGAGGGTCTAAAATTGCAGAGCTAAAGGCTGAAATGCAAGGCATCATTCTCTACGATGGCTATAACGTTGACAAAATCAGTGCCGTAATCTCTTCGGTTCTAAAGTTTAGCTCTACAGGGAAACTTGAGCTCGATAGGGAAGTAGTGGTAAGTATCGATCAGAAAATTTATTATGCAATGCAAGCAGGTTCATCATAAGGACGACAGACAGCATGATTGGTCATGATCCGTGTGGCTCACCATGCATTTCGTTTGCCATTCCTCAACTAACAGGAGAACGTAGCTTGCAAAAATTGCAATTCCTCTTAATCAGTCATCCGATCATCAAGACAATAGCTCCAACCAAACAAAAACAAAGTCTAATCTTTCTGTTTCCTATCTAATTATATTTCTTTTCCATAAAAGAATTCATTATTCTTGCTGTTGGCATATTGTTGTCACATGCCAACTTACACGGCACCACGCCCACATCCTACCTACATGAAAATATAGTTGTACTCGCAAAAAATAATAATAAAGAAATAAAAGAAAAGGTAACAGAAAAGCAATAATAATATAAAAATTGATTGATTGACCATGTTTTAGTCGTGTTGTTAATTGAACTTGTTAACAATGACTTTATTTTAGAGGGGAAAATTTAATGAAAGTAGTTTTATCTTTAAATATATTGAAAAGTTAATTGAGACCTGTTAATTTATTTGGTTTTGATTTTTTAACTGATTAATGAGTGTTTTAGACTTTTAAATATATTTATTGAGGTTTTTATAATGTTTTTGATATGTTTTTTAACAAAATAATTGTAATAAGAAAAAAAATTAGGTCTTTAAATACTCAAAATCACCAATACTTATATCTCGATTTCTCAATCATAAAAAATGCATAAATGGACGACATGTCAACTTTCACGTGACAACATACCTTTAATTTTTTTTTAAAAAAAACAATAAAGTGGATGACAAACAACAAGTCATCCTCTCTCTCTTTTTTTTTAATAAAAAAAAATTAAAAACCCAATTACGCAGGGATAAACCTTTTCTTATCAGCGAACAACACTCAGGTTTTTTTTTAAATAATTTTAATTAATATTCTCTCTCATTGTCTAAATTATTTAGTTCAATGTTTTTTAACACATTAATTAATCTCTTAAATGATTTCTATAATTTCTTAATGCTTTTTTAAAAAGAGTATTCATCTCATAAGTTTTATTTACATAGTTTATTTATAAGAATGAAAATCATATACATTTAATAAATAGAAAAAAATAAAAATAAACTTATAAAATAAAAAAGAATGGGTATAATTTTTTTTTTAATGTCTGCATCTATTTTTTGCTTCTAAAAAAACAAAACAGTTCCTCGCTTAGATCTTTAATTCTAGTTAACAAATCTAATTTCATTTATAGATTCTTAAATATTTTCAATATAGACATTATTTTTTATTCTTTAAATGAACAAAAAATTATGATACAGAAAATGGGGTGACATTGGCGTCGCCCTTTTATTTTTAGGTTAAAAATTAATTTGCAATGCGCACTAACTAGTTTTTATCTAAACAATAAAAAGACAAGACAAGAGTAAAACTAAACAGGAAATTGATTAAAGGTTCATACATATGACAATGTCTGCGTTGGAAATAAATTTAGATCTGAATTTGATACAAATACAATTCTCCATTTATTTCAAGGACTGTAAATGGCTCTTATACAATATATACAAGCTATCTCTTGCTACTGAGAAAGAAAAGAAGGGAAATCCACAGAACGAACGTGACTGCAGGTGCGAGCTACCATTAGAAGTTTGCTTGACGAAATTAAGAAGTCATCTCTGCTTTCTTGTTTGCTTTATCATCCAGCAAATCCCAGAAAACTGTAACACCAACCCAAAATCATAAATGATCAGTACAATCTGAAAGAACTTGGAAACCCTAACAAGGGAAGAAAAGATCAAGATCACTGGTCAATTAAAGAAGAACCAGCCAGTCTTGGATCTTTGAATTATAAGCAGAATTAAATCAATACCAAGTAATGTTCTGATCAGGCAAAGCAGCCCTTTCAAACTTCAATTCACCTGGATTGAGGAAAGAAATGAACGAGAATTGGGGAGAAAATTGAGTACCTGAGGGAACGAAAGGCAAAGTGATGGGAGAGAATATGGAAGAAGAAATTAGCTCCGTGGAGCAACACCACTACTCCTGTGCAACTCAACAAAAACAGCTCCATCATATTTTCCCTTCTTCCCTCTTAATAAAAAACCAGAGATATTAACCCAATTAAGATGAAGAACTTCTGGGAGCGAACGGATCGGTATAAAGCACGAGAAACCTTGGAACTGACTGATTCTTAAAAGGCAAAGAAGATGAGGACGCTTACGTCAACTAACAAATTCTGTCCAATAATATTCTCTCTACAAACAACAGTATTCTAGTCCTTCTTTTGAGGTTTTTACTTGTACACACGACGACTAGAATCTGATTGGATGATGGATGTGATCAATGGCATGACGAGATCATAGCTGTTGGATCTGAGAGGGTGGATGGAGATTGACGCACCTGAGCTCCGTAGAAACAGAAAGAGGAGATTTTATTTGTGGTCGTGGAATTCGAAGTTCTTGTTTTTTGGGTTGTTGACACTTGATAGACCTTTAGGCTGCAGTGATGTGGGCTTCTTATCTTCTTTTCTTTTATATCCCATGGATGGCATGGCACATGCGATGACACTTTGGCGGTGCTTGCTGCCTTTGCCTCCGTCTCTTGGGGGACGCTAATGCTTTGGAACACAAGTCAAACAGGCTGTTTTATTTTTTATTTTGCATATACATATATATATGTATATATTCATCCAGGTCTATCTATAACCAAGCAATATTATTTTTGCATCACCATTTTTCGTCAACTGTCTTAATAAAAGGCGGAAGGCATGGCCATTATTTAGATGAAATGTTGATCTTTTTCAAAAATAATATTTATATAATAAATAAGGTAGATGCATCAATAATTATTGTTTGGTGAGTAAATAAATTTGGTCTAGATGATGTTACTTCCCAAGCAGCTTTAGAATTATGGAGAGGAGGAAAAGGATACAACAACTTTATAACCTATCACATGCAATGAATTTTATAAAGTATTACAGCTAAAAAGCTACATAATAGAAACAAAGAGATTTTTTTTTTTTTTATCGTCTTGTCCATCAATGAGTGATGGCAATTGCGGCGAGGTTCGCCGACCTTGAAGTTAATCCGACACAGCCGTCCTGTCTAGCTGCACCGACTGCCGTCCAGAGAGCAATACACCAACTACGTGCAATACAGGGGATAAGCAATAATTGGAGGATTGCTGTCCTATTAACGTAGGCAGCGCTGCTCTGTTTTTACATTTTCAAAATGTTTATAAGAGAATTGAAGGATTTTTTTATTTATTTTTTTTAAATTTGTAAATAGCATCAACATATTAAAATCAAAAATAAATTTTTGAAAATAAAAAAATATTAATTTAAAATAAAAAATACTTTAAAAAATATTTACAGTGACAAATAAATTATTGGAGGACAGATGATGATTAAAATGTTCATTAACCTATTCCTTTCCCCTCTTGACTTGGATAAAAAATTGGAGCAGCTTTTAAAGATGCCTTGAATAATGACTATCCTGCTTGAAAAAAATAAAATAAAATAAGAATTGCCTACTTTCGAGAGATTATTATATAGAAAAAGCTTGCCCATCCTCACAAGAAAATCTTGATAGGTTTTATCGAACTCAGCTTTCTTCATCAGCCTGAAAGGAAATACAGAAAATTGGTAAAAATTCTAACTTGACTTAAGAAAAAATTTCAAGACTTTTTTTTTAATAAATATTAAATTAATGACCTCTTGAATTGATTTATACCAAAATATTAAACCCCTTTGGATTATGTAATAATGTTGTAGTTTCGTGGAAAAAAGGATTAACTTGCAATTTACTCTTAGCATGCTAACAATTCAAAGTAAGTCTTACGTGTTCTGGTAAAATTCATAATAAATATCAAGGAGTCCATAAAATATGGTGTTGCTAATGTAACATTGCCATTTACCGAAATTGAATTTTCCATGTGGAATTGAAAGGTACCATCTTTTCTCTGTGATTTGATCTTTGCCTAAAATATGGATGGCTTCCTTGTGACCTGAAAACGCCGGACATTGTCAGCGTATAGTAAACGTTGTTCCCAGTAACCAATATTTTTTTAGCACTTCCAGTTGATGTTCTTGTTCTTTATTCAAAGTTCCAGCAAACCCTTTTACATCAGTTGTAAAAAGGTTATTCATTCTCACTTTTTGCCTCATTATATCTTAAAAGTTTGAGACTTCTTCCCTTCTCTTGTTGCGGGGATTCTTCATTGGATCTGATCAAGTAAAGGGAAACAGATTGAATCTTCAGAGTTTTTTTTTTCCACGTTTTTGTTAAATTTACTAGCAATCTTTCCCTTGATCTCTTCAACATCAGAATTGTCTGGACCTGTACATGAAACCAGCATAGTTCCGCGGGAAAACATACAGATTGGAATTATAATGTGACATGGAATTCCATATTTTTATTCCTGCTCCAGTATAGTCCAGCAACTCATGCCAGATACCTGTAATGGAAAATAAACGGAAGAGTCACAAAGAGACGAGTCTAGGATACTTTTGTGTGGCTTGTTGGAAGGTAAACCTTAGTGATATCCATTGACGAGTCTAGGATACTCTTCGTATTTGAAGATCTGGAAATTGATTGGAATTCCAATAGAAATAACAAATTGATATCCATTGACTTGCCTTTGATGCTATGTTCGAATTTTCTTTGCGAATGACCCTGGAAAACATCCCTGCTAAAGCCTTTTTCTACTGCACATGTTTCGCCTCAAGATCGTGGTTTTTTCATGCATAATTAGCATAAATGTGTTCGCGCATGTGAACTGCAAAATCCGGCAAATCTTACAGACTGCTGGCACAACTTAGCATATATTCAAATCATGTGTGGTAGGAGAAGAACGTAATCTATAAATTGCTGAGTTTTGAAGGGAAAAAGGCAAACTGGGATAGAAAACAGGGATTTTCGTACTATAATGATTAAGGTGCTGTACGTTTCTACATTTTTAAAAGTGTTTTAAAAAAAATTTAAATTTAAATTTTATTTTATTTTTTTATTAATTTTAAGTTAATATGTTTTTAGTATTTTCAAATTATTTTGATGTACTGATATTAAAAATAATTTTTTTAAAATAAAAAAAATATTATTAACATATATTTGGATATAAAAAACTATTTAAAAAGCAATCACAACTATATTTCTAATCAAACTTTAATATCAAACTTTAATAGCTATCCCATGCAAAGTTTGGAAACAAAGTGGTTAGCAGATTACCTTTTGGAAGTGGGGAATCCATTAGAATGCCAAAGTAACCTCAATAATCAGCAAGGATTCGATGGAAGCTAGTGAAATTGTATGGACAGCTTATACAAATGCGACGAGACAGGAGTGCACTTGTTCTAGACAGAAATTTCCCCAGCTGAATATAGCTAAAACGTGACAACAAACCGAACCGCTTCAGAATGTCACATTCTTTTTCCACAATCACAATTAAGTCTTAAACCACTGTAGACCCTTGCTTAATTCCTTAAAATGAATTAGAAACAACACCGAAATGTGCGTAGCCATTTCTGCCGACATTGAATATCATGAAGGACAAAACTGTTGAGCCTCCACTACTAAAGGATTCTCGAGCAGAAACTGAGGCACGTATCCTGAAGAATCTGAATTCTTTAGAGGAAGAAGCCGAAGTGAATAAGCAGAAGTTAAAGCAAAAAATTAACAGAAAAGAGGTCCTATGAATCACCAACCAAAAGCAATGAGACATTCATCATCACTAGTTCTTGATTCTTCTTTTTTTTTATGATGGAGGAACCTGGCATGCCTCAATTCCCTACATTTCAACATAGAATTTTGGTTTTTTCGGATACTCTCATCTGTTAGCTTTCATCACTTTCAGATGAAAAAAAAAACAAAAACTGCATCATTATAAGCAAAACTAAAGGGTATAATCATAAAAGAACAAAACGCAAAACATCAAGCACATTAAAGGGACAATAACGCCAAGAAAAAAACATAAAAGGCACACCAGTGAGCACAGTCGAAAAAGAAGAAAAAAATTAAAGACTGAAACAATGGAACTAATTGTAGGTAAAAAAAGAGTAGCATTATGCAAAATGCAGTACAGTAAAGCAAGGAGGAAAAAAACAGTGACCTACGTGTTGTTGTACGGTGGTGTTGTTCGATATACTTTATGGACCTGCTGTTTGGTGAATCTTCAGTGACCTGCTTCCAACAGGTACATAAGTAGTACCCTGTACTGCATTGGACGGTGATGAGCCTTCAGTGACCAGTTTCCAGCAGCCTCCCTCAGCCAATCCACGGTGTTTTCTCTATTATGTTAATAATAATAATAATAATAATAATAAAACACACAATCACCCAACAACTAAAATCATTTAAAAAAAACCTGCAATACTGGTAAAAGCCCGAAATATCGCCTAAAAACAACGAATAATAAGAGAAAAAGAAACGTTTCATTGGTTGATGTAATAAATCCGTTGGACTGCTCACCTGCTCCGATCAAAGAGGTGTGCCCTGCCCTGTGCACTTGTATGCATTGATATTTAGCGGTTTGTGCAGCGAATATGTATGTTTGTGTCTATCAGTCTTTGCGATGTCTTTTTTTTTTCTTCCTTTTTTCCGGTCTAAATCTTAGAAAAATCCCTGACCTTATCCCAACTCCCCGCCAACATGTAACCAAGCATCACCTTTGTCAGTTATGTCGTAGGGAGACTCCAACCTCCTATACTTAAGTTTATCAATGGCTGCCCCATACATAAGGCCAAAAGATTTAAATCTCAGTATATTAAAAAGCCCTAAGCATGAGAAATGAACTTATGGGATTGATAGCAAAGGAAAATAAAAATGTGATAGCAATACTTTTAACATTGATGTTTCTACATAAGGTTCAAGATTGGCCACGGTTACAAGCTAGGTAGAGCAGCACAAGGATATCATGTCCACAGGTTAATGAACTGTGTAATATTGAAAACTATTCCATGTCATGCATTTTTTGTCCAACAACTGAACGACAGAATGAGAGGGCATAAAAGAGTTTATAATTGCCTCCTTCTAGTTGTTGAAAATAGAAAACGTCAATCATTACCTTGATTTCGAAGAATCCTCAACACTTGTTCCCACAGATTTTGAAATTTCTTCTGCTTTGGATGTAGAGAAATTTAAAATAAGAGATGAAAGGAATGAATCAATGGCGGTATGAGACACATTACCAACAGTGTTATTTGATCTATAACCACTGTCCACTAACAAAACTTGAAGACGAGCGTCATAGAGATCTCGGCCAAGGAGAGACAATCCCTGACTGTTAGGAATTGAAACTCTAAACAACCTGCGATGTCTCTGCAGGTTATCTTTAGTTAAGGGAAACTTGGGTGCTAATTCGATTTTTGTCAACAGATACAAAGCTAAGCATTTAAACTTGCATGCATTCTCAGAATGAAAGAGAAGTATGTGTAATGCTATACAAACAAACTTTCTATACAAAATTCTCTTACAAGCACCTGTATCAGTTAAATTTTTCATGGGAGACCAGTCATTTGAAATTCATGGGACCCACATTTTACAATTTATGAATTGATACATCGGTTTGAATGGAGATTTAGTATGAAAAGCTTGTTGTAAATCATTTTCTGAGAAATATTTGAGTTACGGAAGTTTTCAACTGAAGGATATCTTGAACAAGTGTCCATGTTGCAATGTAATACGACTTAGCATGTCCCGAGCAACTTTAACAGAGCAAATAGGACACGCCTGCAAAGAAAACGGAAGCTGCACTAAATCAACCAGAAAACAATTAAACAAAAAGTTCTCCAGCCATGCCATGGTTGAGTAATAATAGGCGGCAATAGGAACAATCAAGATACGGAGTTGTTCGTGTCTGTACTTTTAACACAGAATTTTCTATACACTGGGGAAGGGTTGCTCAACTCAGAAAGCTCCTTTCTATAGAAAGAACTTAAAAAGCTCCTAAATAAGGCTGTGCTCATGGCTTACCAATCCCACCTCCATATCTTCATACATGTCAGTCTACTAAAGGAAGGACTAGCCGCATCGAACATGACATATTCTTTATTCATTGCATGTTCAGCTGAATCAGTTAAAGAACAGAGCAATTATTCTTCAAGGGAGGCCACATCCTCCCCTGTCCAATATATCGAACCTCCCTTCAGAAATAGGAAGATCAAACACAATGTGCAAATATGAATCTATAAGCCTAGCAGAACTTCGTTGCAAAAAAACATGGGGAGAAACCAAAGCCCTCCCAACATTAATATGCATAAAGTTAGCAAATACGAAAACAGATGTCTCGTACTTCCAACCTCGAGACCTTTTCCTACTACAAGATCGCTTCAAAAGACTTAAATTATACAAACACGGAACCAAAAAGCCCAATCAATGCAACAAAAAAGAAAGATGTGATAGATATCTTGTGTCAGACATACCCATTAAGGTAAAGATCAATACTTTCTCCTGCAACAGACTCCGGTCCCCTCTTTCTCATAAACTAAAAAAAGATCAGATTTTGAAACACGAAATTCACAACCTAATAATAAAACAAAAACCAAACGCAAGTGCATAAACAGGGACAAAACTTGTATCATTTCATCGACCCGACAAAACAAAAGGTAAAAAAGACCTTACGGCAACTTTAGACTCGTAGGAGTGCTCATCTTCAAGATGCGAACACAGAGACCCGATATCGAAATCTTCACAACAGTAAGGACATGGGAAATCAGGCCTGGCCTCTTCTTCTACTTGAAATCATCAATATTTAAACGATCTAATTACTCATACACATATACAAACAAAAACAACAACGTTAACTAGTTTGAGTACATACAATTTTAAGCTACTAAAAATAAGATCAATTAAAATATACACAAATTCATTTCATTCGAATATCCATATTAATCTACAATAAAACATGTACAACAAAAGTTCACAAGAAACAAATTATCAGAATAAAAATAGCACACCTAGATGGGAAACCTGATGATCGTGCTGAGAAGCATACTGGCGTTTAGCGGCGACAATGCGAGAGGTTCAAAAATCATGGTCCATTTTTTTTACTCAAAGATGAAAAATTTAAGCTGGGTTTTCAATCTTTATATTTCTATTCAACTCCTTGATAAGAATATGTTTACAATTTAAAGAAATTAATAAAAAAAAACAAAAACAAAAGAAGAGAACTTTATCTGTTTAAGTGCACACAATTTCTTGATTTGTTTGACTTAATTATAATGGTGTAAAAATGAACTTGACTTGTTAAAAAAAAGTTTTTGTATTTTTTTTTCCCTTGTGTTACTACAACGAGATGAGGAAGCTTAAGAATGGGACGCTTGAATTAGAGGAGGGGGTAGAGAGACGTACACGGACACGGACACGGAAACAGGAGGCTTTGTATGCACAGGCTATGACGTTCAGAGAACAAGAGCAAATATCTGAATTTGTTTTTTTAAAAAACATTTTTGCTCAGGAAATTCGTGGTTCAAGTTGTTGTTACTTTTAGGATTTAGGTGGTGTTTAATTGTTTTTCAAATGATTTTTACTTTTAAATATATTAATATACAAAAAAAATTATTTTTGATATTAATAAATTAAAACAATATAATAACATCAAAAAAATTTAATTTAAAATGTAATTCAAAATTTTTGAAAATTTCTGTTGAAGTGTTGTACTAGACATATATTTAGACTTTGTAATTACGGTAATTTTAATTTTAATTTTTTTTTAAAATATATTTTAAATTAATTATTTTTTTAATAATTTTAATGTATCAATACTAAAAATATTTATACACAAAAAATAATAAACAAGCACTTGCACGTGCCTATTATTTTATACGCAGTCTTGGTTTGTTAATGAATTTGTGGTTTTAAAATAGCAAGCAGCTCTGAGTTGTTGTTGTTTTGAATGATAAATTATCAGTGCAGTTTTCTTTTTGTTTATTGCTCATGTGAAACGAGATTTTGCTGGTTGTTAGAATTGCAAGCTCTGTGTTGTTGTGTTCTGATTGTTAAAATTTGACGTTTCACAGGTATCTTCGAATATGGTGTTCATGTGAAACAACAGTTACCTGGTTTGTAAAAATGATGATAAACAAATTTAATATGAAATGATTTTGATCCTTACTTGGTTTGTTGTTTCGAATGATAAACATATTGCTCTCTATCGAATTGATTTTGATATATGAAATTTAGTGATTCATGAAATGAAATTTTGTTGGCGGCCCACAATTTATTGTTAGGTGCAACAAATTTAATATGTTTTGAATTGTTTAAATATAGCTACAAGCATAATTTACAACATCAAAGTAAGGAAATCATATTAAATTAATTAAAGAAAAAAAATGTAATATGTTTTTAGGTGTTACAACGAGAAAGAATGAGGAAAGGGAAGCAATCAAGACGTTTGTGTGATATTTACTACTAGAAAATTAGTAAATATAAACGTAAACAACATCTATGGAACTTAATTTTAGAAATTGTTAAGGGGAAAAAAAAATAATTATCTTATTTCTTTCTAGCTCGTACCATTTCTTCTATTCCTTCTCCTATTGCTTTCTATATATGTTGTTAATGGAACAAATATTCATATTTTTAAAATGCTTAAAATTGTGATTTCAAGAAACTCTTTTATTAAATTAAATGGTTTGCTCCCTGCTTCCCATTTGTATCATAAATTCTTCGTGCAAAATTTCTTGATACGTTAACATCTATATATATATATATATTGATTGGAATTCAAAATTGAAAATAGCATTTCACAATTATAATTGTGAAGGCAAGAGATGGTAGTATCGATATTTTTTTTATTAATATTGATATTTAGATAAACTTGTATTTTAACTAATTTTACAAATATTAAAATTAATATACATATATAAATCTTGGTGGTTATTGTATCAACAATCATAAAATTCTAAACTTAAACTAACTTATACTAAAGAAAAATATTTTTTTTAATCTTAAATTTTATTATTAAAGCATCTAATTAGATGCTATATGGTTGATACAACCAATGTTATTAATATATGTGTCGTTAACTTCAGGGCCCGTGGGATTAGTCGTGATGCGCGAAAGCTGGCTCGGACACCCACGTTAATCAAAAAAAAAAAAATATATGTGTCGTAACAATTATGAACGCAAGAAATTGTACATCCAGAAATTAAGATACTTGAATTAGTAATAATTCTACACTTAAAGCCCATGGAAGGTTTGAACATTGTTTTTTTATGCATGAAAGATTGATAAAAATGGCTTTATAGACACTAGGGATCCTAGAAGTAAATTAGGATTGCATTAAAAAAATCCTTACTATTTCAAGGGTTCAAATAGAAAAAAGCCGTTAATTTTATTTTAAATTTAGTAAAAACTTATAGATTTGTATCCTCTTTTTTTCTAGTTAAATATTATTAATTATTAATAAAAACTAAAAAGTATAGTGATTTTATGGTGCATTACATCATAAAATACTATTTATTATAATAATATTTTTTAAAATAAAATTATTATTTTTTAATTTAATCCTTCAATATTTAATTTGTCAAATATTAAATTTCCTAATTTTTATATATGGTTATTTCAATATCATAACTCATATCATGGATTAAATTGATTAATTTAATTTTTTAAAGTGGTATTCTTTTTAATTTCACACTTTAATATTGAGTTGATTAGGAATTAAACTTTATAATTTTTTAATTAAGTGTTTTTCAATTTCATGTAGCTAATTGGTTAGTTACATGTGATATTATTATTTTCATATAAATACATAATGTATTATTCTTAAAAACTCAATTTATTTTTAATATTCATATAATATTAGATTAATACAAATAAAATTATAAAATTGTTATACCTATGAAATTCTTATTGCATCAAAATATTGTTTCTAAAATATTTCTAGTCAATGTTATTTTAAATACTAGACATTTATTAAAACCATAAATATTAATATATATATATATATATTACATTTTTAATTAAAAAACAGCTGTTATCTACAACTAATACATGTAGATATTTTGTGGAAAATTTCATAATACGTCAACATCATATATTAATTGAAAGTAACATTTCACAATTATAATTGTGAAAAGAAGAAATGGTAGGACCTAAGTTATCAACATCTGTCAGGTGTGAACGCAAGTAATTGCACATGCGGTCGTTAAAGTTGTTGCCAATTATTGATAATGCTGTAGTTGTTAACGGGTTCAAATTGAACCAGTTAGATTAGAGCCCATAGAAGATAAGAAGTGTTGTCCACCTATGCCATACTGCTAGTCCACCGTCCACATACCCCCGTCCACATGAAGATCTTGTTTCGCTGATGTCAAAGCCAATATAAAAAAAAAGAGAGGCTATATTTGGTGTGTGCTGGATGGGCGAATAACTTTTTTTATTTTTATTTTTTATTAAAAACATCTTCCTTTATTTCAGTTGATAATAAAAATAATAATAAAATCAAAACTCATTGACGCAAGTTATAGATTTTTTATTTTTAAGAATAATTCAGTTATTTTATTGTGTTTCTAAAGAGAAAAATCCAAAAATATCCTTAACCAATAATTAATTAAATTATGCTTTTAAGAGTACTGCAGTCATTACACTGAGAAAAATACTCCAATTAAATCTAGTAATAGCAAATGCATCTCATAAAAAAAAGATGGTTTTATATCTGAAGCAAGTTCCATGAGTTTTATTTTGGATAGCAAAACAAACACTGATCTCATCTCCCTCTCCCTCTGTAACTACGTGATGATTATCCAGGAATACGAAGCAACCCTGACTTGTCATCCGTCCTTTTTAAGATCGTCTAGGTTTGAACACGCAAAATTGTAGGTATAAAATTATTATCATCTATCTATAGCAATTGCGAACACAAAAAATTGTAGGTATAGTCTTAAATATGTGGTCTGAAAGATACGAGAGCATATCCTGATCCCACATCATTAATGTTACTATTTTCCAGTTGATTTACCTCACCAGTTTCTTACATTGTAAGATGGACGAGGCTAGGGGCAAGATGAAGGACTCAAGGGCTAAACCAAAACAGGCACATAATTTTTATTTCTTTTATTAAAATGGATATTTAGGTTAATTGATATATTTTTTTAGTAGTTCTACAGTCTTTAAAATTAATAATTATATAAATTTTTAATAACTATTGTATTAATAATTACAAAAATCAAACCTGAAACTATATTAAAAAAAAAACAAATTTTGTTGTGCAATGCTTTTTCATAAGTTAACATCAAGAAATCATTATTGTGAAGGGGCCCATTTTGTTGTTATCATTGTGAATACCAGACATTAATTGTAGGGCAAAGATACTATTATCCACAATAGCAATTGTTAACACGAACGGTTGTACCTAAAATTTTGGTCATCAAAATTATTGAACATCTCCAGATTCCATCCATATCATATACTAAATACTGCACTGCTTATCATTCAAAATGCCAAAAAAAAAAAATAAATTCTGTTTTGCTAAGAGCTAAAATATTTAAAGTTCTCCAATTAAGAGCTAACCAAGTAAAAAAAGAAAATGACTATGTTTTATTGTATAATATAATTGATTTGAAATCATCAAATGAAAAGGCGAAATTTATAAGTTTTATTCATAATTTCAAGCTGTTTGAAATCTTGATTTTATAAACAATGATGATCTTTATCCGATAGCTAGTTTGACATCTGCGCTTCCCGTTCTTTTCATATTTTTTTTATATTTATGTATTGCATTTCCATAGTTAATCTTTATTAGTTATATTACCTTTCACACAAATCAGTTCACATTCACGCGTTGTGAGTTTATACATCTAATTAACTATGTGTTTTAAAATTTCCTTGTCTTTTCATTAACTTGTTGTCGTCAAAGAGCTATATATTCAGCTTAATACTAGATAAGTAGTTGTTATTACTAGTATTATTATTTACATATGAACAAATGGCATTAAGAAGTGGACCATCTTATTCAACATCCCTGTAAGTAAACTGTCAAACTTTTAAATCTCCTCGGTTAATAAATGAAACAGATAGGAATGACCTTGTGCACTTATAACACAGAATTTTCTATACACGGAGAAGGGTTGCTCAACTCAGAAAGCTCCTTTCTATTAAAAAAAACCCCTAAAAAAGCTCCTAAATAAGGCTGTGCTCATGGCTAACCAGTCCCACATCCATCTCTTCATACATGTCAGTCTACTAAAGGGAGAGCTAGCCGTATCGAACATGACATATTCTTTAATTATTCATTGCATGTTCAGCTGAATCAGTTAAAGAATAGAGCAACTATTCTTCAAGGGAGGCAACATCCTCCCCTGTCCAGTATACTGAACCTCCCTTCAGAAATAGGAAGATCAAACACAATGTGCAAATATGGATATAAGCCTAGCAGAACTTTGTTGCAAAACACTACAAGATTTCACAGTTTTATCGACAGACAAATTTCATTGGTGTGTGATGAGAACTTCATCCGTTTGTTACCGTCGTCATCACCGACGGATTATGTTCGTCGAGTTTCCTTTCATCAGTGATTCGACATTCCATCGCTATATCGGTCGGCAAAACAACAAAGTCATTTGCCGATGGTTTTATTGACGGGATTTGTGTTAAAAAAAAAGATTCCCGCTTGAAATATACTGACGGATTTGTATTCCATTAGTAATATCATGATTTATCGACGGACGCTAACCGTTGGTAAAGCTGTCGGTGAGTGTATAAAATACCACCGAAGTAATTTCATTTGTAAATTCATCGATAAGTGTGACAGCTACTGTTAAATGCTGACGGAGTAATTTTGCTGGTAGGTTGGTTGGTGAGTGTTTAAAATACCGACCGAATGAATCCGCCGGTAAAATTTTTGGTAATTGTTTTTTTCTAAATTTGTTTTTAAAAAATTATTTAGGATATATAATATAAAAATATATAAATTAATTGTAATACAAACCAATTATGCAAATAAAATTTATATTAAACAAAAAAACAAAGTTAAATAATATTCATTATAAACTGAATATGTTTCAAAAAAAATATTAAATGAAGTTTTAAAGATAAATAATGTTTATTATAAATTAATATAAAAATAAAGCAGGAGGAGATCCTGGAGGAGGCTGGTGGTTATATGGCCAAAAAGGATTAGGCGCACATGTTCCACTATTTGCCATATTCATAACCATTTCGCGAAGCTGTTCATAAGCCGATTTTTGTTGTTCATACTCCACCTTTTATTGTGCTTGAGATGTTTTGAGTTGCGCATAATCCGCTGATAAGTGGTTATATTTCTCAATGAGTTGAGTCATGTGTTGCTGCAAGGCCTGAAACTCCTTAGATTTGGAGCTCAATGTTAATTAGGAGCTCTCAACGGTTGAAACACTATAGGTCGATTGCAAGTTGTCTGCCATAGTGTTGGAGAGCCCGTAAACCTGATTTTTATCGAATCCACCTGACGAGCCAACCTCCATCCGCAAATCCGGATCGAATTTTGGATAGTTCAAAATATCGTCCATCTCTCCCTTAACCGATTATTATAAGTCTCCTAAAAATAAAATAAAAAAAGTAATCATCATATTCAATTCAATAAACATAATAACTTACATAAATTTACAAAATAAAATGGTTAAACAAACATACCATGAAATATTAAGCACAGTTATCAACGAACTGTTGCACCCCCTTCTGACAATCTTAACTTTGCACGTGCATCTCCATAAACAGCTCCATCAGGCCCAGCTTACGTCTAAGAGACGCAGCTTATAATGAAAAAAGATATATTAACAACAACTGAATTTAACGACATATTTCATTTAAATTAATCTTACCATCTGTTTTGCACGTGCAACAAACAAAATGGAGCTGCCACTGTGCGTTGTCATCCCGCCATGAATTGGCCAATTCCAGTTGCCAGCACCAGACTCTGAGCATTGTGTAAACTTCTCAGACATCATGTGCTTAATATAGTGCGGTCATATATCTTTCAGGATGTATATCAGTTTAAAATCCGATTTGAAATCCCTTCAAACTACAACATCGTTCCAGCTTTCGAAACCCCTATCCCTCACAGCTTTTTTTGTCTTTTTTATGCTTTATACAAAAAATCACGCAACCTACTTCACGCAGCCAAAAATTACTTTTTGAAACATAAGTTTTTGTCTAAAACAATACAAGATTTTTTTAGATAAAAATTTATACATTATCAAACCTAATTTTTAATAAACAACCAAAAAAATTTCTCAAACCTAATTCTATACATGTTTTATTGTTATTTCTCAAACAAACTAAGTTAGGTAAATAAACTTGCAAAAATATTACTTTACCTTGAGATTATCTAACAAACCAATCACAACTTCTCATAAATATTAAATATTCATTATCATTTCTCAACATCCATACAAATTAAAATATAGAAATTTATAGAAATTACCACTCCGCAATACCATTGACAAAACTTTAAACGGACCTAATAAGTAAGCTAATAATTATTTCAAAACAACACATATACTTCAGTAGTTCCATAAAGTTTTAACAATTCACAAACAAATATAATTTTATAAAATTTAAAACAAACCATAACAGGTATAGAATTATACATTCATATACTATAAGTTTGTTTGAGAAATAACAATAAAACATGTACATTTACTAACAAAATACATATACTAAAAAAATGATAAAATTGACATTTAATTAAATGTTAAGATTTAAAAAAGAACAAATTACTTATAAAAATTGACAAAATCCATCGATAAATTAGAACACAGATGTTATGACCACAAAACTTCAAGAAATATAACTTGTTGTGTTGATATGAGGGAGATTTTTGTTTGGAGGGGACGGGGGGCTGCTTGTTTCCAGATGAGGAGAGTTGAGATTAGGAAGAAGAAGAAGAAATAGGGGAGGAAAAGATCGGTAGTATGTACATATATAAACTTTTCCCGATGGTTTCACCAAAGGATAATTCATCGATGAAACCATCGATGATTCTGACGGAACAATCAACACGTCACCGTACGGATCTACCATTTCAAATCCATCGGCAATATAAATGACGATCGGTGTATGGGCTGTCTTTTTGAATTTGTCGATGATTCTATCTGAAAAAATAACCCGCCAAAACCTTCACGTCAACGACCTATTTTTTTACAACAAAAACGTTTTCATTCGTAATTCAGTCGATAACCACCGATAGAAATTTCCATCAGTAGTTACCGATTGAATTACGGATGGAATAGTGGTCATTGGTAATTTCAACTTTAATTTATTGATAGAAATATTTCATCGGTAAATCCGTTGCTATTTAACAAATTTCTGGTTGTGAAAAACATGGGGAGAAACCAAACCTTCCAAACATTAATATGCATAAAGTTAGCATATACGAAATCAAATGTCTCGTACATCCAACCTCAAGACTGATTTATTTTGGAAACTAGTGCTTGTATTGACTCATTTATTTTTTTTAAATCGAGTATATGTGCTTTTTTTTTATTATCTATTTATGTATTTCAAGATTTGATCAATTGAATACCTTTTGTTAATCCCTTGGTACGTTCTTTATTCTCATTTATACCTTCTTCTTTTGAAAACTTCTTCTCATAATTTGCAATAAGACATTAATTTCAGAATATATTAATTTCTTTAACATATGAGTTTTACTTGTATTTTGCAATAGAAATGAGAAACAGACTCAAAGATAAGAAATAAATGACTAACGGGTAGAAAAAGAGGTACTGTTGTTTAACGAGAAAAAGAAAAAAAGAAAAAGAAAAGGGGAGATGAAGATTAACGTTAGGCAAAGATGATGATGATGATGATGATGATGCAACTACTCTGTATATAGTGTCAGGTTGCTAGAAAGTAAAAGTTGAAAATAAAATAATATCAATAAAAACTTTAATGGGTAAAGGATAAGTATTATTTTAAATTTTAAATCAAATTAAAAAAATTAAAAATATATATTTCAAATAAAACGTATGTGGCTGTGTGTGCTGTTCACAACTAGCGCAATCAATTTATAGCATAGTTTTCTATATATATATATATATATATATAAACCTTTTCTTACACGCTACTAAAAACTTAAAGTGGTATATATTTTGAAAAAAGATTCATGAAGTTGTGACCTAGCTTCAATGCAAGCTAGCATTTGGGACGTAGGTCCTACATAAGAGGGCAAGCGACTCTCTGGGAATTCTATTTAAGGCCAAGGCGGCCTCCACATTTCTTCGTCGGATCAGTCAGCTAATTAATTTCCAAGAGTTTCTGAGCAACCAGTCTGCAAAAGATCTAAGATATGGCTCAAATTCAATGCAAGAGCATGGGGATTGATATACCACTTGAACACGCTACTGCAAAACAGTTTTACAGTGTCTTTTATCCGCCATACCCCCAGTTACGTGATATCTGCAGAGAGATGGGGATCAACATTCACATTACTGCAGACTACTACCACGCGACGATTCAAGTCTCCTGCCTCAATTGTACGTGCAACCAAGGATGCAAATGCAATAATAATTGATAGGCACTTTATTTTTATTGTTGGTTTGGTGACTTTATTCTTTTACGAATAGTATTTTTAATCACATTTCACTTATATATATTCTAATTACTTATTATTATTGTTAATTTGTGATTTTACTTAGACGTGATATATATATATCACGTAAAAAAAAAAAAAAAAGTTGACAACAAAAGACACTCAAATGACTCCATCTTTCATCGCTTGATCTTCTTCTAGGCTTGCTCTGCCCTACAAAAGGATAGAAGAACAACATTCTTTCATTTTGCAAGGGATAGAAGCAAGAGACCAGGTTATTAAAAACCATAAAATCTTCATGCATAAATAAAGCAAGATTCACATCACAACGATTTCAGTACTGCACGCCCTTCCTCATCTTAATCCAAACCTATCGCAGTTCTAGGCCTTCAAAGTTTCCCTTACTCCTAAACACCTAATTCAAAACGGGTTTCACAAGATATCAGAAGACAAACTTATATAACATCAAACCGAAGAGAAATCGGCAGCTATCATAACACAAATCCATACAACAAAAACACCAACAGCCTGATAGTTATTACAATTAAGTCAAATTCCCCCCCATCAAAATCTATGTTTTAACTCATAATATAATTCAAATTTCACCTAGACACAAAAGGGAAATGTCAAACAACCCACAAAGCTAAGCTCACAGCCAATCAATCCGTTCATTTAAAGATACAGTAAATTTACCTTTAGGCGTCCAGCCATAGCTGCGGCGAGAAACGGAGAGCGTTGAATTAAGCAATGCGGAGGAAGTGGCAGTGTGGTATGGAAGCATTGTCTCTACACAGCAACTCCACTGGTGACCTTTCAAATTCGAAGCCCACCAAGAAACAATTTGACCTTAAATGCAGAAAAAAATCGTAACAGTAATAAAAAGGGTGGCGGGGTTTATTTTTTGGTACCTGAAAATATGAGGGGAGATGAAGATGCGTGTTGGTTATTGGATTAAGGTTGCTCCTCTATAATAAATGAATCTAGTTCAGAAAAATTACTAAAACAATTAATCGTTTCCTTTAATTATATATAAAAATACATAATTATATGGAATATATAAGTGTTTTATTATTAAAAAAATATAATTTTTTTATTTTGATTTTATATGTTAATCTATGTGTTAATTTTACAAAATTTATAAAGACATTCATATTATAAAATATCATTTTAATTTTAATAATTAAAATAACATTAAAATAATTAATTTAAAAATAAAAAAAATAAAATTTTACAAGTTTTTCTTTTCGTTCAACAATACAAAATGGAGAAAAAGCTGGTTTGGATCCGGGTTTCGATGCGAATGCCATTCTGGCAGCGGTGGAGGTAGAACGGAGGAAGGACCTAGCAGCTGCGGTGGCGGACATGGCTATTTGGGGTAGAGCGTGATATTTTGATTCGATTGTTTTGGGCTCTGGATTCTTGTGGTTTTGGCAGACGACGTTGTGAGTGTTTTGTACATGTGCTTGTACGAGGGAAACGGGTGCAGGCGGGTAGTCGCTTCTTGTTTGTAAATGTAGTCCTCCACATCATCCTTTTAATGTTTTGTCGAGAAATTATAGAATACAGTCTCTCACCAAGAGGAAAATGGGATACATAAATATTTATTATGATGAGTCTCATTTTCATTTGAACGAGAGAGCATTGTTCTGAGAATATCTAATAATCTCTTTATCTGGTCAATAACTGTTGGTAATGTGATTGGTTTTGTTGGCAGTGAACAGACAAGACAGGCTTTGTTTGGAGAGTTGCCTGCCACGGCTGTTTCTTTGGAGATTTGGAAGTTGAACTGAATTTGGATTGAAAGTGATGAGGTAATTTCTCTTAAGGTTACGTCTTTGGCACTGAATAAAGGACGTGAATTTCTATTAATCAAACTAGCTAACAATCACACATTGTTACTCTCAGATATTATATGCTTCACCTTTGATTTTGAGATTGCTTTTCACAGTTTTGCATTCATGACTCTCCAACTTTCCTCTAGCACCAATCACATTCCCAAGCTGTTGTGGAATAAACTATATACTTAATTCAAGGGCTAAGCAAATCAGGTGCTTTAGCAATTCGCGCAGCAGAGAAACCAGCAAGTTCTGCAGTAGGAATTTTGAGTTGGCCACCAGCGGAACGATGCTTTATGGAAATGTCAATTGAATAGTAATGTTCAATTCACAAAAAATCCTTCTAAGTACACAACAGAACAGAACAGGTATGATAAATGCCAGTGATGTTGTTTCCCTTTAAATGCCTCGTCTCACAGAAAAAAAAATCATTGCCTCGACTTGCTCTTGCTTCTGCTCATCTTTTCTAGGGTGCCAGCTAGTAAAGGAATGCAAATTCCATGAGACATATCTGCCCTGCGTGCTCCAGAGACTTCAGAACTTGCAGCCCTAATAGCTCTTACGGCTATTTTTTCTTGTTCATCTGCATGGACTCTCCTTGGGAAGTACAAACCTCCATTCCCTGGTCTGATTCCAATTAGCCGGCCCAGTGGCACACTTCTGTCTTGGAAGAAGGATTCTGTTGACTGTAACATAACAAACAGCACCACAAGAATTACTTCCAGTGGAAACAACTTAAGATGGACTTCGACGCAGCAGAGGTTCTTGGCGGTTTATTTTGGAAGGCAAAAGCAGCTTTTTTTTTTCTTCTCAATTTTCACATGATCAGTGATTTGGTTCAAATACTTGTTTGAAAACAAGAAATATGCACTGACAAGACAATTGGAAATAATTAGAGTAAGAGAAGCACCGGCAATGCAAGAACTTCTCAGGATTCTTTTCCATGATCTCTACTATATCTCCTATGGGGAGATGAATGGATAAATCATTCCTGCTGAGCTTAGACTGGAAGGTTCGGTTTACCAATCTAGCAACTAGGATAGTGAAAAAACGCAGTCATGCGCCACAGCACACGGACATACACGCACTTTTATACCAAGAAATCTGGAGGAAGAAGAGCAGATTTTTACCTCAGTGTCAAGGTTGGAGGATGAGAACGAAGAGAAACTAGATGAGCGTATACGCAAGTAATACGGTTCTGCTGGAGCAGCCTGTATTGCCTCCATCACTCGTAGTCTTGTGCTCATCAGTCCGAGTGGCCATCCATTTGATGCCTCATTGCCCTGGGAAGAGGCATTGATTAATACATAGCTGAAGCGGATCAATCTCCTACTGGTTAACTCTCAATATGTGTGGCCAATATAACTTAATGGCATCTTGACATTCTAATTAAGCTAATATATAGAAGGCCAGGATCTTTCAGCCATGTCCAAAGAAAACGGATAAACTATAAAAAACTACAGAGAGAGAGAGAGAGAATGACAGAGTCCAGAAAGAGCTGTCATAATCTCAGCCTGTGAAGAAATATCACAAAGAATTCTGTGTTGAGGGCTCAACTCTAATAAATTTTCCAGTTTGCTTTTGACTAAAAGCATTGAGCGAAACTGCAGGATGACTACATGCCAGAGGCTAGACCATATCTATGGAAATTACTGCCCTTGTACCTCCTATTTTCAAGTGAAATTCTAAAAGCATTAAAGTCTTTCATGTTTCCTTCCCTTGAAAACGTGTTTTGGAAAATCAAGCAAATGCTTCTGATCTAACTGCTAGGTGAAAGCAATTTGTGATCAGGAAAGGACGCTTCAACTTGGAAGTGTTAGGAGATCCAAACATTCAAACACACATAAATTTACG